>JAUZTA010000020.1:9452901-9467283 GCA_034780835.1 Ctenochaetus striatus
TGTTAACTTTTATATCTTCCTTGGCATTTAGTTCTTCCACTGAAACCTTAATATATTTGATTTGAAGTTTGCCAAAAAGTGAATTCAAAAAGGTGAAACCAATTCTAGTGACTAACAGCTGGTTGTGCAGCTTTATTATACATATCTTGCTTCACTCTATGCCTACAAGGTAGGCCTGCACGATTCAGGAATTTTGAGGCGTTTATAACAGTTAAAACTAGATTTTAAAATTTTCATAAACAGCAAACACTGTCCAGTTGATAAGGGATCATTAGCTAAAATTACAGTTTTTGTTGGAACTTCTCTGCAAACAAAGAAATTATTCCTATATGAACGACTGACTGCACTTATTGTGCAAAGTCCCGTGTAAATAAATTAGGATCATTATTTGAGTAAACTATCCACAAAGAGTTGCCAAAAGTTTGTGAAACATGTTTTAGTTTGGATTTTTTATTCTTAGCTTCAACATCAAAATGAAGTATGAAAATACTTCCAGGTAGATATGAAATTGTGAAAGAAAATGTATTTTTTTAATTCTACCTGTGACTCACCGGATCAATTCCAGTTTTTTGAAGTTTTTAATTTCATTTGGCTTTTTTTTTTTATTGGAATTTGAATAGATATGCAATTTCCAAAATGACTAAAAAAAAACCATGGATGGAGGTTCTCTGTGAAATGTCTACCCTTTGAAGATGTAGCTTTTTCAATTAAAAAAAAAAAAAAAAACAGCTGGCTGGATGAATCTGGCTCGGAAAGCGCTCGTGTGTGGAATGTTTCAAGCAGACTTCAATATAATACAGCAGCCAGTGCCCCCCACCATCTCACCACTTTGATAGCACCCACCAATCTAAATGAAATGTGTTGTTGTGTAGACAGCCGTAGGCGCTGGCCACTCAGTCGAAGTAAACACCTGTCTTAAATTGGCTGGAATTGGTACAAAACCCGGGCTCGGAATCATTACACCAGCATGAGATCACCATGAAACACTCTCTGTGTTCTTGTTGCCAATTTCATTAGGCCTAGTCCTGCTCTCTTCATGTGTCACATTTTTCCCTTTTTTTTCTTATTTTGAGCACTGTCTTATTTATTTGGTTCCTCTCATGTATCTGGATGGGCTCCCTCCGGAGCCTCTTGTTGTGAGGACTCTGAGTAAGGCTCGCAGCCGAAGCACACTGACGGCGGCAGCGCCCTGTCAGTTGCAACACGTGCACGCCATGATTGTATGCGCCCACACACACACAAACAGAGGACATCATATAGTGCTTAAGCCACATCCATAAGCCCACGCTAATAATGGAGCTGCACTGCCAATGAGAAAGCTAAAATAATTGGTCCACGGGGAGTCCAGATTTTTGTCTGTGTCAGTGGAAGCAGCTCTGTGATAAAAGGCAGAGATGCATGAATCAAAATAACATTGAGGGTATGCAAGCGGTCTGACCCTCGGAGAAAAAACCCACAATGCAAACTGGATGGGTTCACTTTGAGGACTGGAAGAATTATCTCAAACAGCAGCAAAACTTGACATGTGCATGCTGTGAGTAAATAAATCACAAGTTATCATGCAGCTCCTGTGGCTTTTAGGCAATTAGAAAACCTCATGTTTGATTTTCTTAAGTTACTCTCTGACCATGTACCGATGGCTTTCTTGTTAGATGTCTTTGAAGAGGGGGTGCATCTTTGAAACATGCCAATTAGCCAGTGTTTTTTAGAATGACTCGTCTCACACATCAGCCTTCATCCACTAAATTAGAACAGCACTCAGAAATTGGAGTTTTCTTGCCATCAGCAACTTAAAAAAAAAAGAAAAAAGATCTGTGGCATTTCTGGTCTGCTGCACTCTGAAGGGAATAACATCATTGTGGCTGTTTGAGTGAATATTCCGACTCATGCTGTCAAAAACTTTGTTGGGAGGTTTGTTGGGAGGTTTGTGAACAACTTTCTAGGATTGGGGGCACTTCATTCTCCATAAAGAACAGGACCAATCTCCATGTCCCTATTCATATTCAAATGATCATCTACAATTATTCTTGTCTTGTCAGAGATACAGTGCCGTCATCTTGAAGGGGAGCTATCCAGAGACCACTCTGACAAGAAGAAGAAACCCATCTCGGGCAGCTTACAGTGAAGTCGGGCCTATTTGTATCTGGATCAAAGACGTGCAAAGACGGCATTGTGTACTCTTGCGCGCCATGTTGCCTTGTAGACTCAAAAGTGTGTGATTGAGGAGAGAAAACAGAGCGAGTCCACGAATGGAAGCGTCAGAACGCTGTGCACATTTCAAGTCTGAAAGTCTGAAATGGGAAGTGAACAGAGCCACCTACTACGAGAGCCAAAAACAGATAACATCTCCAGTGTTTTTCTTTCTTTATTTATTTTTTCTTTCTAGAAGTTCTACAAGACAACATGATTACAGCAAAGGGACTGAGAGAGAAAATGCATGGAGGCATAGATACAAAATGAAACCTGACAGACGGTATGGTCCTGCTTCTTTAGCAGGGCTCATTACAGAAGGCCGCGCTCGGATCTCTGCTCTGCTCTCCTTTTCTTCGGCTGTTTCTCTCTGTGTGTCATTTCCTCTTTTCATCTACACCTCTCCCTGTAGTTTCCTCGCTCTCCATCCCTACTTATTTGACTTGGCTTTCTTTCCATTTCTCTGCCCATTTCTCGCCGCTTCTCTAAAGGTTAACAAAGCAAAGGCTCATGCCTGAAAGTGAATCTGCACCTTCAGACTAGACCATGCACCTATACACCTAAATGACTAGAATGTTTGGAAGAAAAAAGGAGAGACACAACTTTGCCACTTCTTTTTAATCTTTCTGTTCTTCTGTGGGTGTTACTTGAAAGTTCTGTTTCTGTTCTGTATCCTTGCTTGGCCTTCAGCCACAAGAAAGGCTCAACAAGGGGCCTCATTTATAGAAAAGTAGTGCAATCAAGTATGGCCTTGCCTGAAATGTACATTTGTGGAATTTCACTTGATTTGAAAAAGAGCTTAGCCTTTTGTACAGCCTTCCCTAGAGATAAAAAAAACATTATTTTCTAGTTTATATATATGAGAAAGAGCTAAAATGCTTGCATTTTCTTCAGTGTGGGCTATAAGCAGTTAAAATGTCAAGAGAATAGCGGCAGGAAACGCTGTTTAGGTTGAAAGCACCCGCGCAGGGCAAAAGGTCAGCGCACAGTCTGTAAACAGAGCACATCATGAGACTGCCCCTCATTACTTCCATCATCTTCACATCATTTCTTTTTTCAGCATAAATCTAACCGCTCTTTCATATGTCCTCACCCATGTTGAAGTCTGTATATTTTTTGTGCAGAAAACAATCTTATAAATGTGACAGTCCACCCAACGTCATTGTCCATCCTCATGGGACCATGAATGTCGAAACAGTACTGAGAATTAATGTAGTATGTGCTGTGATATTTCAGATCACACAGTTCAAAGCACCCAAACAAGGAACTGTGTTGCTATCATTGTTAAAAACTTGAGTTATGATCGACCTTCATGCAGATAACAACTTACAGGTGTAATATGTTAAGTTCTTGCCCACAGATATAAAAATAGTTGTCCTCTTAGAATCTGGAGTGCTGGTGTTTTGCTAGTTTTTATAGTAGCACAACTTTGCACCTAAAACCATGTTCAAGATTTAAAAAATTCAAATGCTTTTGTGTTACCATAAGAAACAGAGTAAATGAGGCATTTGTCACGTCTAGCACAGCAGCAGATAGTTGTTGTTGGTGGTCTGCAGTCCTCTTGACCTGCACGTCTCTGGACAATTGGAGGAACTTTAAGCGAGTCCAGAGAGAAGATACACACATAACAGCCTGCGGCTTGGACCTTCTTGGTGCAGGGCAACAGTGCTAATGACTGAGGTACTGTGCTCCATATCCACTTTACTGGAGGCTTGAATACAATTTAGATAAAACAAGTGCAGATGAGTTAACTAACCTTAAACCCACTGGGGAGATGGCTCTGGTAATTATGTAAGCACCATATTTAGAGTGAAGAATCCCTGTAATGTGAGGAAAAGCAGAAAACTTTGCGTTGCATGTTTAACGTCAGCAATACTAATGAATCATAGGATTAATATGCAAAGCCAGTGTACTTTAGATCCATAAATCTTGGACTAGACAGATTTGCACAGTTCTATATGGGAGCCCCCGGGCTTTCTGATCTCCTCTCAGCAACAGATTTGCATAAAGTAACTTGCATTCACAGGCATTCACAGTTTCAACTTCGACTGGATATAAGAAAATTAAGTAATTTATTGATTTATTTATGCATTTAGATACACCGCAAATAATAGTGTGGTGCTTTTATGCAAAGGCCAGGCTTAATTGTCCCATACCAAAAATATACATATTTTAAAATAAAACTATTTAAAAAGTTCTGACATTAAGGCAAAGATACAAAGCAAAGAAATCAAGTAGCTTCTCTTAATTTTAAAAGTTGACTTTTTCCAGAAAACGCCCCTGAGAGTTTGCTGCTCTGAGCCACTCATCAATCATTTTCGTTGTGAAGTCTCCGGCTTGTTCACGGATGCAGTGAGAGTCGAGGCTGCAGGCTAATGTGCCACCAGAACTCTCGCTGAAAATCAGGAGGCAAAATAAGACCCCTCCGTTCCTGCTTCCCTGCAATCATTTTCCGCCCGGAAACAGAACAGGTGGCACATGGCTCCCCAGAGACATGGTGACAACCAGGAAAACAAATGTTGTGCCGACTTGATTGGTAAAGTCTGGCTGGCAAATAAATATGCTTGGGCTTAATTTCCATGATCAATGAATGGTTTCAGGGGGAAAAAAATGCAAGTACAAGAGTATAAAGCCTGGTACATATCACAAGGTAATTCCCTTTTGAAAGTGTAATGGCTGTTGCCATAAACTGTGCTCATTTGGCATCCCCCAACAGCCCCCCTGCCCAATATTGTTGTGCTTGCTGCAGTGCGAGTCCCTTGGGAGACAAAGGCCATGTTTACTTTGTGACGAATACTTCCAAAGGCTAGATGCATCAGTACTGTACCGGCTTATTTGCAAAACATATGAGACAGGCAACCTGTTCTCTTTCTTTTGGCAGTCTGTCTGCAAGTTGTAAACACACAGTGAAATGTGCAGTGATTGTAGAGGCAGTAGGACCGACTTTTCCCAATATGTGAGGCATTTTACATCTTTTGTTTCTCACTAACGACATTTTACATCTTAATTACTTGATATTTTACTGCTTTTTGTCATCTTTTTATTTGAACTTTGTCTGTTATATGAAATAATGAATGAATAAGCAAATCCAAAATTTAGCTTGTCTTTTACATTTCTATAGTTGAAAGGAATATGGTCTATGGCCTCAGGTGAAAGCAACAGAATTGATTTGCCGTTATCTTATTCACTTAAACTGTTGTTTCCAGAAACAAAATAAGAGAAATACCTTAAATGCAACTGAATTGACAATCTATCACAAAAGTCCTTAAAAAGTTCTGTGACTTTGACAACTTTGTCACAGATTTTAACCAGGTTGACTGAGAGTAGAAGGCTAAGAACTAAACAGTCTGTGCCAAAGTCCATCAAGTTAAAATATTATCAGAATAGTTTAGTGGGCTTGAAATTCTCACATTGCGAGTGTTGTAAAGCTCAATTTTTGTGAAAAATGAATCTGAATGGACATAATTTAATGCAGTTCTGCATCTCAAGGTCCATTTATTTTTTTAACAGTTGCTTAAGTGCATCTCACAATCTTTTTTTCAGTTTGAGTGCTTATAATAAATTGTAGGGTGTAAGAAATATAAAATTTCTGCACATCAGTGCTTTTAAGTGTAATGTAGTATTAACCCCTACAATTAAGGCAATATTACCGCAATTTTTAAAACCTGGTCCACATGTTGTAGGTAGCGTATCCTGAGCTATTGAAGATCCTCAGGGAAATGCACTATTGGCGTGATGACCAGGTGCTTAAAGCAGAAACACATGCTATCTGCACATGGATTAACAGCAGCTGGACTGCTAGAAATGAAGGGACTTAGTTTGTGAAAGCAAAAGTGCAGTTGCATCTAAGATCATTAACTGGAGTTGTTGCCACTGTGTGGGACGGGCAGCTGAGGGCTGACCTGCCAAGGAAGGCAGCTCAAGTTCCCAGACACCAACAACCACACTTAGTGCAGACATGTCAACCCTTGTGTCTGAAACAGCTAAGCAAGTGGTCCTGCTGGAATTACTCAGAAAGACCAGATGGAGATGGCCTCCAAGAGAAAAAAAAAGATCAGAGTGTGGAGACCTGATTGCCAGGGCTGAGCATGGTGTGTGCAATGTGTGTGCTGAGGTTGGCCGTGGGGGCTTTGCCGGCCAATCTTTATGCAAAGCCTGAAAGCTCCTTGGCATTATGGGACAGAGCAGGAAGAAAGCCATCAGGAACACCACAGATGGAGGAGAAAAAAGCATCAAGATGGTCGTGGATCAAGAGGGCTGACTACATGACCACACAAGCTCCTTGGACACATGCTGGGACCTGATAAACCCTGGCAGAGTTGGCCTGGGCAAGGTTGTTCAATTTTGAGAGACTCAGAACAAGTGATGATCCCTGTTTACATGACTGATGATTAAGAAAAAATAAGAAGAAGAAGAAGAAGGAGGAGAAGAAGAAGAAGAAAAAGAAGACTGCATAAATTACCCAGAGTCAAGAGATCTCTCTGAATAAACTTCTTATCAATAAGCATGAGAATAAGGACTAAATTTGCTTATTATGATATGTATAAGTCCTTGTCAGTGTTTTTGCTTGTGATCACAAGGCTGGAGTGCTGTGTGTTAATGACACACAGGGGAGAATCAGCATTGTCTGCTGGACAAGCTCAGTTTGCATCACATCATCACGATGCCAGGTTTAGTAGGTAATTTATTTATGCTGAATATCTCTAAGTGGTTATAATTCAATATGAAAACATAAGAAATAAAGATCTAAGACCAATTCCTGCCATTATTTTTGACATTTTGTGTGTGTGTATGTGTGTGTGTGTTCAAGGGAGGGCAATTGAAGATGAACCACTTTGGACATAATGCATTAGCTCATTTAATGACAATAAATAAAGAGCAAATGTGTGAAATATTGTGCAGTACATAACCAGAGTTTTGCTTTTTTGACTTGTCAGAATAGTTTATATATTCTGTTTCTTTTCTGTAGAAACAAAATAAACCAAAAAAACAAACATACAAACACCCTACTTGGCCCTGACATAAGTTAAAGACTTAGATTAGTAAATTAAGTACTTGCATGGAGACGGACAGCTCCTGCTTCCCTTAGCTGGCAGCAGCACTCTGAACATTGTCCCTAATGTACACACAGCATTTATGGCCCACAACACAGCTGCCAGCTGGTGGATTTCCCATTAAACTATAGACCTCTCTGTGTTTTAAAGTATATAAAGGGTCATATTAGACACCGCAGGGTAAGTTTATTAAAGAGCGTGCAAGGCTCATTTGCAGACAACAGCTCACAGCACAGATCTGTAAACGAGTTCTTTGGTTTGTGTGACTTCAGTTTCCAGAGTTCTTTGGTTTGTGTGGCTTCAGTTTCCAGAGTAATTTTTAGAAAATTTCATTACCCATTGAGCATATGGCTGGGATATTAAAAGTTAGTCAAATAGCTTTAAAAAATACAATAGAGCCAGGGTTCCCTGTGTGCATGTTAGGCTTTGCACGAAGGTAACCTGCTCTCATTATTCATTCCTATAGTTATAGAGAAAAATCAAGAGGTCAACCCCAATATGTGTGAGATTAGGCAAAAGCTGAATGCTGTTCGTGTAACTGCAGGTTCCCTCATTATACATTTCCATCTCTCCAGCACTTCCGCCTTCAACCGAGATCTTGTAATTTAGTCTCCGTTTGAGGTGTTCATTTCCCCCCAGGTTCAGCCCCATTTCCTGCCTGTTGGCTAGGTGAGGTCTTTTTCGAGACCTAATCATGGAAGGCAATTCTCATATTAATTAATTTCACCCCAACCAAGTGCCACAAATTAAATATCTCCCCAAACACGCCAAAATCATTTCACATCTAAATCTGAATTAATCATGTCTAATTAGACAATAGTGCGCTTGTTCTGTTTTGCAGTCAAGCAGTCGAGGGCCAATTAGTGAGATCAGATAAATATATACATCCAGTTTCTATGAATCTTTATAAGTCCTCAATAATTTACATGTTATAAATCTTGTTTAGATCAACATAATACATTTCTAATTACTTTCCTGCATTTTTCTTTGCCTTTAAATTTGTTCCTTTTGCACATTTAAAGCCTTTCATTCTAAAACACTGTAAATGAGTCTTTTTCACCAAAAAGAAAGATGATTTACATTTACAAAAGTAAGATTATTTAGTAGAGACACATAATATATTTTAAACATCAAGTCATAATTACTTATTTCATGCTAGAAATACACATATTTAGCATTTTGAAAGACTTTGAAATCCACTCCTTTCTCTCCTAAAACATCTTTCTTCTTTTGGTTTGCTGCTTCCATCTTTTATTCTAACCACATCTGTTTATCTCCTCTTATCCTCTTTCCTCTCTTCCATTTTTACCATCTCAACATTAATTCCTCCTAACCTGTAACCCCCTAAAATGAAGGCATCTGTAGCATCGCTGACATGCTGTGACTGAACACCCGACTGGCGCCAAGCTTGCGACCTGTAATGCATTTCACTGCTTTGTTCTCTAAATGCTTCGGAAAACTTTCCACATTAGTAATTTATGAATGTGTGCAGAGTCTGCTGCGTCAGACAGATCTTAATTTGTGATGGTATAATGTTTGATATGAACATTAAAACTTCCCATTTGTTTGAATAGCTGAGCCATAACACCGTTAATATTTTAACATGAAACTCTTAGCGGAGGAGCCTGTGGTCAGATTTATGTCTTCTGTTGGATGAAAACCAACATTTGTCTGACTAGTTCTGTAGATAATAACTGAAAAAATCTAAATGATTAGACCCAGGGGGAGCGTGTTTGTGCATTATTTAAGGTCCAGTGTTTAGGCTTTAGTAGTATCTAGAGGTAAGGTTGCAGATTGCAACAGACTGAATATCCCTAATCAAGGGAACCACAAAACTTAAAAAAAACTGTAAAGGGCTCTCCAGAGCCAATGTTTGGTTTGTTTTCTGTGGAAACATGGCAGTGCAACATGACAGACTCAGTGGAAAAGGACTTGCTACCTCTGTAGATGTAAAGGGCTGAATCTAAGGTAACGAAACATTAAATCTGGTAAATATACACTAATTAACACATACTTATGATTACGAATATGTTATTCCATTTCTGTCATATTTTATGAATAGACTGCTCTAAATCTTACACACTGGACTTTAATCTTATTCTAATTTACTGCCCAAAGAATTAAAAAGGATTTAAATTTATTTGGTAGATCTGAAATAACAATCAGTTAGTCACTGGACAGGTTTTGAGGAATTTCTCCTTGATTTACTAATTAATTTAGAATCTTTTTTTCTGTGTCTTTCATTTTTCTTGGATTTTGCTTGAGGAATTATCATAACTACATTTATTATTTTTTATTAGAATAAAAGCTCAATTTATTCTTTTTTTTCCAATTCCGATTTTTCAAGAAGACATTTGGTCAGAATTTTGACTTGCATCTTGTCATACATCAACTTTAGCAGAGAATCTAGGGCGTTCCTGCTCCTAGTTAACAAATGGTTCACACAACCATCTAGAACACAATAACTTGTTTTTACGCTTTTGCTTTCAAGGTAGCTGTTTCTATGCTTCCACCTCCAATTTGTTAAACTACCCCTGTATAGATTCTTTATAGACCCATCAAAATAACTTATATGGGTGTAGGATAAAGCATAAAGTTAGTTCATCTGAAAAGAGGGAAGATGGGGAAAAACACAATGACATGTCTCCGTTAACCGTCAACCAATAGGATATCAGTAAAAGAGAGGAACATGGTTTTATTTGACTGGATGGTAAAAGAAAATTGTTGCTCATACAAACTTAACATTTAAATAAATTCAAATGTCCTTTGTTTTATTGCAATCTGTTGTTTTTTAACAAGGTTTACAAAAAACTGCCTGCCTCTCCAAGTGATGATTGATGATGATGGGGGGGGCTTTATGGCTTTATGCCAATTTGGACTGAACTCAAAGCCAAACATTGTTACAATTTGACATTACTGCAGAGTTATTTAATTCAATGTTACTATCAATAAGTACTGATTAATGTAGCTTTACGTAAAGGAAAACAAAACAAGCCAATCCAAATCCAATAATCCCGGGAAAAGCTTCAGCAAACGTGGCCGGGGCCTTGTAAGTTGGACTAATCGATAGGAATTTTGAGGGAATCAAAAGGTGGGTGAAGAGGTCGGAGCATCTCAAGAACAAATTGATTTCCAGGCGCCTTTGAAAAATTGAGGTTAGTATTGAGAGTCATCAGTGTCAAATGCGAGGCACATTTCATGGGATTAAATCCTGTCCTTCCTTCCTAAAGTAAATAGCATTGATTATACATTCTGTCCAGTAGTTACGCAGTTGGCTATCGACGCAGACAGACTTGTACAATCTGTCCATGCTGTTTTAATCAATTATCAGACAACCTCTTGTGTAATCAGGCACCCTCTCCTGTTGTTGATCCCTCACACAAACACACTTACGTGGGACCAAACCTGCCAGCTGCATGGAAACATGCACCGTCACGCCCTATAAGCCTACTTTATTTCTGATGCTGTGGGACCGTCTGTGGCTAGTTTAGGAGGCGCTCTCTTTACTTTCACTTTGTCACTGCCAGGGGTCAGAGAAATCATGAAATAGCTCAGGGCTCCCACTGGGGCAGTTTGTTTTCTGTGACACAGAGAAAGTCATTTGTCATCACACAGCTAAAGAGTTATCCTGTAAAAATAGAATCAAATATATCTTCACCTCGGCCATTCTTTCAGAGGCAGTCATTGTGTGTGCTGTTTCATATTTTCCTTTCCCTCCCCAATCTCTCTCACGGCCTCCCGTTTTCTTGCATTTTCTTTTTTCTCCTTTCATCCTACACTGTTTTGCCTCCTGCCTAATTTGGTGCATGATCTGATATTTTGATGTAATTACCTTAGAAATGACTCAAGAGCTGGATTGCACTTAAAAGCAATTTAGTTCATTTGGCTTCATTTATTTCTACCGATCAAGATGTGAGGCACAACAGTTGTCCCACTTGAAAAGGCTGAAGTGTGTGCAGAAGACAGTCTGCTTTAACACTGGAGTCTTGTTTACCTGCCTCGCCCTGAGGGACGCCAGGAGAAGAAACCTCTGTGGCATCTTCACCCTCTCTTTGAAAAATCCATTGATGAAAGCCTTTTATTTTTCCTACAATTCAAAGATGCCCCTTTAAGTGTTTTTTCTTTTATTACACCTCTTTTGGATGATATATGAAGGGTTATTAGAAAAGAATGAGCTCTGATGTCTTTGCAAAATGAGAAAGCTTATGTCAGGTGGTGAACTTAAATATTTTAGAAACTATCATTTTTTCATTTTCATATAGTTATTGCATTACTTATGAAAAGGACAATGCAGAATACATGTAATCCTTTTTAAGTCCATTTTTTTGGTACAAAAACGAATGTCCTGCAGCAAATTATTTTTTTATTTTAATTTAGACTCATGCAGATGATACTAGATGATCTGTCTAAGTCATGACATGTCTGAGATGCAAACACATGCTGGCAAAGTGAACCATGCCACCCTTTGATGTCATCAGGCCCATTTTATCATCTCAGTGTTACAAGCACATACACACCTGCATTAACATGTGTTTTGGTTGTAAACACGATATACTGATGTCTCTTGAAAACCTCTAAATCTCAAATTTAATTGAGCAATAGCTACCTAAGGTGTCATGGCAATAAAAAAATAAAATGACAACCACCATGTCTGCCATGTTTAGTGATCACTGCCATGAGATATGTTCACTCGTGTCATAACTTAGAGGAGGACATGCTTTTGTATTCCTTATTGCTTTGCCAATAGTGTTTTTTTACAGCTGAGGATTTAAGATTGTCCTGGACTGTAATTTACTGAGCTAGGAAATTATGTATCATACCCACTGCTCTGATTTAAATCAAATATTTGCAGACATACCCATTAAGGCTAGAATATAGTGCATAATAACAGTTATAAAAAAGAAAATAGTGAAGGCAAAAGTCTGTGGTGTTAACAGGGCTGTGATTCACCTACAGAGAGTAATGAACCTCGGTGTGAACCTGTCAGATCGGAAAGAACGAAAATCACCTTTCTTTGAACTTAACAAATAAGACGAAATGTTTTTTTTTTTCATAATCACAATCAAATACCGTGGTCTGCTTTCTTACAGAGTTCTCCAGAGGGTAATTATAAATATGGCTCAGTAAATGTACTCTGGGTTTGTGTGAGCAGACGCTTTACCTGAGATAAACCTGAAAAAAAATGCCCACAGAAGCAGCATTTAATTACATTTAAAATTGCTTATTTTTATCGTTGAGATGTACAGTACATGCTACGAAACAGCTGGTTACTCTCACATCCAAGGTGTAGCTCTCTAACACCTTGTGAGTACAGGCTACAGCTTGTACTGTATGTGACACCGGTTAAGGACTCAGCCTGAGTTGACACTAATATGTTATGCAGGCTGAGTACATACACATAATGTAGCCCACTTGTCCTCCGTATCAGCACTTGATAAACACAAACCTGAGCATTAACCAAAGGCTAACAGAATGTGAGCTCATTTAATGGGAAATTAACTAGCTGATTAGCTGCATTATGGTTCAGCCCTTGTTTGGTTGTCACACTTTGAATTCCTTCAATACCTTCAGTACAAAAGGTGAAGCAATAAATAAAAGCAGACATGAAGTACTATACACTGAAAGCTTGAGCTCTGGATGCTTCTAGAGCCCCTTATAGCTCCATGAATTATAGCAGCGCTCTTTGGCTGGGATTCAAAGGTCTTCAGCTTAACAAGCACAGTGCTTGACACATATTGTATGAGCAGAGACCCTCTTTTTTGTGTTACATCTGACTGTGTTTTTTTCAACAAAGTTACAACCACACAAAGCCACTGCAGCACATAGAACTGGAATCTAAGGCAGGCTGATGCTGCTCTGGTATGTGTTAAAAAAAATCATTTCATTCATACATTTATATATGTTTAGCGTGTTGGAATAGGGAGATAAAAAGGGATTTAAATGAAAGAAAATGCGATTGAGAATGAACAAAACAGCACATTGGAATTATTGTATAATAACGACAACATAAAATAAAATTTATCCTTGCAATTCTGCTACAGAAGAGCAGCTATAGTCAACAATGCAGGGACTCGGTTGTACTGGGTGAAAATGAGTGTATTGTGACATTTTGTGCAACACGAAATTCATGTCTTTCAGTCATCCGTTTGGCACATCACACCTCACGCCTTCTGATGGTTAAAGTGAAGAAAATGAGAATTTTCTGCATAATTAATCTCAGTGATAGAGCAGTAATGAAGTTCCGAGCTGCAGTGCCATGCTGTGCACCCAGAACGGGGGGGACTTTCATAATGGATACAGCTGCAAAATCTATGGTGAGAGCGAGCACAGGACTGAAAGTTTGTATAGATTAAGCGGCTTGAATCTATAGAGTCAAATGAGTTGCCATTGACTGAATGCATGTTTAAAACCTTTGACAAACAAAACCTCGCTGTCTCTTAATTACTGCATTTTCCTTTGGGCTCCATGTGGAGAAAGGCTACAGAAATATTGCATTTAGTTGTGCCAAATCTATACATAATTTATTATCTTGACTTCAATTATTTATTCTTATCGGGATATAAATATTGCATGACTCACATGAATAATTAATCACTATCAAATTTAATTCTGTGTGTCTTCGGACTATTGTAAGCACTTGGCCATGTGTAATTGCATATTGACTGGAGGTTAAGCCAAATGTTTGTCAAACTGTGAATAAGACAGAATGACTGCTGAGCTTCCTCCTGATAAGGGACAATCCTCTTGTCTGTATCCCAATACCCAGCTGGTAAAAAATACTGAATTATGTTCCAAAAATAGTTTAGAAATCCAACTTTTTCATCACTAATGATCTGTGGACTGGCACCTCAGCTTTTACATAACTTAAAATATTTGACCGTGCGTCCATTCCAATTAACATGGCTTGGTTAAAGTCTCTTAAATGTGAGAGATATGTTCTTATGAAGGTCTCAGAGGGGAATTAAATCAGTAGGTTTCCCTCACATTTGTGTACACAAACTGAGATGCCATCAAGTGAGGTGTTCAACTCCCTGAAATGTCAGCAGAGAGATCCAGTAGGCAAATGAAAAACATGTGAGTAATGAAATCAGACGTAGTTTTTGTAGTGATATAGACCAGCTCGAAAAATATTAGAAGA
>JAUZTA010000020.1:9533340-9552255 GCA_034780835.1 Ctenochaetus striatus
TTACTTTCTTAACCATTAATATAAAAAAAAAAAAAAAAAAGATGACAAGAGGGCACAGTGTACTTCTACCCTGTAAAGGTTTCAGGAGCCTTTAGTACCCAGCAGTTTGGTCTGACTGAGGCCAGATCTCTTCTCTGAGTCCTCTAATTGTTCACTGTTAGCCATCTTGATGCACACTGCCCTTTCACCTGTCAACCTGATGCAGGTGGTGGGCGGGGCATTAGGTTTGTAACTGATCCAGAATTTCTCAAAGATGGAGCAAGAGTAGATGTGCTTATAGTCCCTTTTCTAAAGTTTTTGAGTTCTTTAAAACAGTTTTTTCATCATGTTCATACACTTAATACCAGGACACAAAACATTAATTAGCATTCATGGCAGGAAAAACAAAAAAACAAAAATACAAAGAGTGAAAATAAGAGGTGGAGGAGAGGGAGAAATGAAAACGAGAAGCGAAAGATTTGCTGGAAGTTTCAACCGGAAATCTGGAGATAAAGCTTTTCGATCTTGGGATTAGGCCCTTTAGAGCCCTTGTGTTCGATGTTGTGTAGGGGCCAGATTAAAAGGAGGGCCTGTGTACTCAAACATGTCTGTTGTTTGACAGGGGCTCACACTGGTGGAGTCAGAAATCCCAGGCAGGCTTCTGATCTGATGTCTCTTTTAGAAACAAAATGGTTTTGAGCTAATTAGCAAGTTCACAAAAAGGCCATATAAGATCTTGCATGCACAACCATGCCATGCAGTGCCATCTGCAATAATAAATGCAGCTTCTTTGGGCTTTTATCCGCCTGGATAAACTCAAATTCTTACAGAAAGAATGTTGAAAAGTAAAGATCTGAAATATGATTTCAACTGTAAATGAACAGACAGCTTGATATTCCTTTGAGGATGCAGGAAGAGAAGGTAAAACTGTACTTGTTGTGACAGACTTGTCCGTCGCCGCTTTTTACACATTTGCTGCTCCATTTTTCCACTCGTTGCTAGGATACCCAAATCCAATAGTTTTTTGAGGTCAACTCCCTCATGTCTCATCCAAAAACAAACGGGACGAGTGCGAGTAAATCAAAAATCTATCCCTAAATCCTCTATGACATCGTATCCCCGACTATCCGTTAATCCCCGGTTGTCACAGTCGAGGTAGATCAAAGTAAATAGGAGGCAATTGCCATGATGAAGTTTTGCCAGGAGAAGGCGTGTGAGCAGAGAGGGTCCACTGGTGCTCCTGTTATCTGCCTGACTGCCCTTCAGCATAGAAAGCAACATTTCATTATTTTTTTGTGGGTGCATGTGCAATCACGATTATGTTCGAAAACAGACTTTTAAGGACGTCACAACCCCTTCACATACAAGCTACTAATGGAACTTTTCATCCACAAAAAACTTGTCCTTCAAACTATTTTTAAATCAAACTTTGCTCTCCAGCCTAATAATACTGTGACAACTCACATACAATGTTTATTAAGGCTGCAAGGAAGGAAATACTGATGATACTATTATTATAAGGACTTGGCATGAGGCACAAAAAAGGTTGGGTTTTTTTTTTTTTTTTGCATTTTAAATGTCCTTGTCTAACTTTGCACATCAGAAGCTTGCTTTTGCCTTTTTTTTGTCAAGAGCAAAAATTGCACCTCAAGCCATACTGTTGCTCTTTTATCCATTATTAGCAAAATGTGCTTCACCTGGACTGTTTTTTTGGTCAAATTGCTCACCATCGGTGCATAAAAGCAGAAATCCACCAATTTTGCACATCAAAGTTTGTTTACAGGACTTGAATAAAGTTGAAAAAAGCCTTTTGTGGCTGCAGAGGAAGACACAAAAGGCAAAATCTGACTAATTTTGGCAATGGTGCACCTTCAGAGTCGGGAAAGTTTAGACACACTCTATTATTCAAGTTAATAGGAAGGTATGTCCAAACTTCTCTACTGGTACCGTATAGAAACCTCCCACATGCATACTGTATCTAACACATACTTCCACTAACTATAAGTCTTTTGAAGGGTGCAGCTGGAACAATGTGATATCAACTGCCTCGTTCTTGCAGGAAGAGTCAGACTGCTCATTAAACTTGTGAACATCTGGCTCAGGGCTGATTGCAATGAAGTGCAGAACCAGTGCTGCACATGCATACGGTGAAATGCAAATTAGGGGGAGAGATTTCCTGTGATCTCTGTTGTTTACCTGCTACTGATTCACTTAATAGGTGGTCAGGATGAACTTCGATGAGTCAAGGTGGCAGCCTCCCCACAATTGGTAATCATTTATCTCAGCAGTACAGTGCTGGATGCCTACATAAATTCTAATTACTTTTACTAAAGACACAGAAGTTACCAAAGCAGATTCAAGCCCCTTTTTTCTCCTCTTTTCATATTTTTATAAAGCTCAGTAAATTCTCAGTAAGGCACCAGAAAAATCTCCTTCAGAGGATTATAAAGAAGGGATAACAAAACCTGAAGATTGCTACGAATCATTTGCATATCTTCTATTGTCAGTGGTTATGGCTGTGCAAATCATCACGCTGTTAGCATAAATTGACAAACAGCAAGGACAACTAAAGAGAAAGCTGCACTTTGCAGAGTAGCTCCTCTTTGTTCTTTGTCCTCAGGACACAAGATGGAATTTTCTCTCTAAAGGACACCGTTACTCTGACTTTGCAGCACTTCTCATTCATGTGTTTATGTGCTTTTGATAATCTAATATCTAATGCAGATTCTGTAGAATGATCCCATTAGGCAAATAATTAAAATCTAAATGTAAAGGATTGTAGATTAAGTCTGTGTCTTATATGTGCTATCAGTGGCTTTGATTAAAACTTGCTGCATTTCAACGGCGTCTCAAAAATACTCAGTATTTCCCATTTAACTTGAGTACATTTGACTAAGGTTTGACTACATGAGACCTCTATAAATTCAACTTGAGAACAGAAGGAAGACAGAATATTAGCTCCTTATGATTTAAGTTGGAGTCACATTAAAAATTCTTTGCAGCTAGTTAAGGCAGTAAGAACATGGAAAGAGTAATAACTCAGTATACATACAGAGATATGAATATTGCTGAAGACATTCCGTAAAAAGTGAACCTTCTATTTCATTTTTTAACTGTGCATGCAATAACATGAGACAGAGACATTAAACAGTAGAAATCTTGATTTAAACAATAAAACAAACTCTACAATATTGAGTTCCCTAAAGAGAAGATTAAATTTTGTATTTTTGTCAAGGTCCTGGTCATAAACTGATTTCTTCACTGAAAAAAGCCCTTTCTTAGTTTACATTTCACCACTAGATATGAATGTGTTACAAGGAGCATGTTGGATTTGAATGTGTCGTCATGTCTCTGATGTGATCTGTCTCAAAAAACCAATTTGCTTCACACCGGCCTTAACACATGTGCAAACAGAGAACGAGGGGAAAGCTACAGCTAGTGCAAACGCAAGAAAGTAATCACCTCAAAACACATAAAAAAAACATGTTTTCCCATTGGGAAGCTCTGAGAAGATCGACTGTTCAACACCGGCTGTTATTTATACCAAGCGCATGTGTGTATTGACCTCGGTCATGTCCATGGGATCTGGCTGTCTTGGGAAATCTGCTCCAAATTGGACTTTAAGCAGACCTGAGTGTGCTTAATGAGGTGCTGATCAGAAGTACTGGTCTGTAGCCATAAGACAGGATGGAGGAATAGTTTACCAGCATGTGTAATATTGACACGGAGAATTATTCTGCAAAGGTCTCAGTTTGGTGTGGAGATGAGGAGTTCAGGTCCCCTGTGATGTGGGAAACGAGAATGATAACAAGCATGCCGGCCATGCTCGCCTTGTTAATGTGATGCTCTGTGTAATTCAGATCCCACGAGACTGAATCCCCGTTAAGGAAGCGAGAATGAGTGTGTGCACACGTAGACCTATGCACACCCTTAACGCACAGACCCCATTTAAACCTGCCATATCCAGTGTTTTCATTTCTGGATATGTGACTCAAGGTGTGATTCAATACATTAAGGTTTGGCTGCGTTGTTTATGCAGCATGTCTGCAAAGTGCATTTGTCAAATTCTGAATTTTTTTCACTGACTACTTGTGCATGTGTACATATTTTATATACTTGGTTTATTTATTATTTAGGTAAAAAGCGACATTTCTGTTTCTGCAAAAGCTTTGTCCCATCATTTTACTGTTTCTAGCCGTGGACTCTGGCTGACACTGTGTTTTGCATGCATTCAATCTGAGTGTCTGGCAGTGAACTGGACATCAGAGGCCTTTAAGTCCAGACCTGGCAGCGCTGTCAAGCCATAGAGGAAAGCTGCTATCTCTGCAGCATATCAATGGTCAGAGATACTCACACCAAAAAAAGGGACACTACCTTCTTTATCTCCATTAAACTCCCTCATGCTGTCCTTTACTAGATCTCTGTCACTTTTCACCCTTCTTACTCCTTTCCTCTTGTCCATTAAAGTCATTCTTTCTGTCACTCTTCCTCTGTCTCTGTCTCTGTGGTTTGAGCAGACAGCCATTTACGCCAATTGAAGACTCTGCTCGCTGGCAGGGTGAAAAGCAAACTAAATGTTCCTCATTCTCATCACAAAATCACTCATTCACTCTCTTTTACCCATTATTATCTTTTTTTCCCCCCTCATGGTCTTCACACAGTATCTCACTTCAACTATAACTCAGTGGGATTGTAAGCAGAACTGTTAAGGCATTTTGATTATGAGAGGAAATGCAAGGAAATCTGCTGCAGCCTCTGGCTTCGTTCCTTTACAGGCCGCACATCATTATCAGCAGAAGTTCATGTGGGGCTAAAGAGGATTTCACTTCTTGTATTTCCTCTGATGACTTATGATGCTGAGGTTGTGCTGGTTAATTGTATCTGACATTTGGAAATAGTACAGCCATGTTTAAATAATAAAGGCTGGCAAATCAGGAGATGGAAGGGATACGGGACAAAGGGGAGGAGTCTCTTTCTTTCGAAATCCTTCAGTTCAATCCAGAGTTCACCTGAGGAAAGCAGCCACGCTGTAATAATTTGCTAATTTTGTGTTAATGATGTGTCTTGTATTGCACAAGCACACACGGGTCCAAACATGCATGCATTTGCATATGCAAAACATCACCCATGAGTACACACACACAGACATACACACACACTTGAAGCCAAAGTATAAAATTTGCCTTTGTTTCTCTTTGGTGGTGCCCGTTCCCCACCGCCTGGGCTGAACTGTGGAGCGGAAAGGCTTCACAAATGGGGAGAGAGTGACTTCAAAGGTTGGAGATGATTCCCTCAGATCTGGTATCGCCGCGACACACGCAATGCAATTGTCTGTGTGGTTTGACTTCACAGACTTGGACTCTTCTGCCTTGAATGTAGATGGAAAGTCTGAGCAGAGGTCACATTCAGACACAAAGCTTTTCACTTTGAGGCAAAAAATTATTCTTTTATTATTTAAGATTTTTGCTGGTTGGATGAAACTAAGATGGAGATGTGCAGTTGTGTATTTTAATGAACTTTATTACTTATAAGTCTGCCTTAACTTGATAATTTAAAAAAATCTATATTTTTTTGAGAAACAAATTGTAGAAGCAATTTCTTACAATATATAAATCAATAAATAAATACAAAATTTCTTTCATTTTAAGATAGTTTAAAACTTTGTGAAATTTGGTATTTTGTATTATAAGATTTAAGCTTTTTAGACATTGATGAGTTAAGATTCTTTCAATGTGGGTTGCTTTTTCTTCATTTTTATAAATTTTAATTAGTGCAACAAGTTAATATTTTTAACTTGCATCAAAAAATGGCTTTTGTTCAAAGTTTCTGGGCTGATTTAAGCCCAGAGGCAGTCGATTGATTAGCCAACTTATCAAACAACAGCATAAAATGTCATTTAAGTTTTGGAATTGTGTTTTCAGACTGACTGTGGTGACAAATGAATGTCAGTATCATGTTGTTCTGCCTGTAGCATTGCTGCAGGTTGAGGTGATTCAGTGAAAAATGGGTGTGCGTGATCGCATCCTCTCATTAGTAGAGCACTTAAAGCGGTTGCATTATGCATTATGTTGGTGTGCTCGTGTGTATTCATACAGGTCATTTTGTTTTGTCCATTTTATTTTTTTTGTCAAACAAACATCCCCCTGCAGTTGTTGTTGTTGCATTTTTCAACATCCCATGCAATGTTTTCTAATGCTACCCTTTAAAAAGACTACAGTGTTCCATTACGGAAAACCACTGAAGCTCAGAGGAGGTGAACAAACCAGCCTTAAAAAATAAAATCTTACTCGAGTGTAACTTCAGTTTGATCAAATATTCAAATATATTTTACAACTTGTGGAGCCTTGGATTAAAACCGAGCATGCACAGTTACAACATTTAATTATTCCATTAACTTAGCCTAATGATGTGTAAATAAGCTGTGAAAGTAATGATCTATCACACTATTATGACCATGTTTTTTAAAATTAAATAGATTTGCATGTGATGAACCCAGTCATTCAGATTCTGAGATGTGTCCAGCAGAGTTTTCAGGCCATGAGGCTCCTTTCCACAAAGCCTTCATGTTGCACATTTCTGGTCCTGTGCTTCAGTACAAGGTTTTAATCATGAGAGACTATGGAGGCAGACACATATGGTGAAATAGTGGGTGAATTGCATTGTAATGTACCTCATTGCACAGATGAGGAACTTGTTCACTCTGTCTCCTATCTAACAGCCCTTTTTACACATGGTACCCCAATAGAGTTCCTTCTTTACGTCGTCTTTGTTCATTTGCAGTAAACTAGAAAGTGCCAATAACAGCTTAACATGACAAAAACGATCATTTACTCCACTGTTGATCTCGTTCTCTGCTTGGAGGTGAAGGAGCTCTTGGACCTCACTGTCTCACCCATGTAGCAGAAATGTTGATTTGGAGCTGTTGCTACCTCTCTTGCTAGCTTAGAGGCAGAACAACAATGACCCATCATTCCACCGCTGCAATACAAGTGCAAAATTCCTGCCTTAAAAGAGCTACTGATTGATCTCAGTTATAATGAACCAAATAAAACCAGTTTTGTTAGTATTTGAATTTAAGCAAAAGTTAACTAATTAAATTACTTTTTTATTGGCTAGTAATAAACATTTTTAAGCAGCCATTTTTTTACCATATGTAGCACTTTTTGCACATTTAAGGGCTGTTTTGGGGCAATGTTGTTCCAGCTTGTGTTTTTTTTTTGTTTGTTTTTTTTTTTCTTTTTTTATTACCTGGTCAGAATATCTGAACCTTGACACCATGTTTTGCTGAAAGTTGCTGATTGTTCCTTGTACGGGGTCATGGAGGGAAATCACACAAGAGGCAGAATCACATTATAGCTTATTTGGAGGCCACGGGGTTTCACAGGAGCCATCCATCAAATCTTTGAGGTGTTTTTGGAGCCCATAAAGAGGTGATTCTGCAAAAAGTGCATAGTCTCAGATAGGTTCCGCTGAGCCAGTCAAGTACAGAGCACAAACGCTCACCTCTTTGCACGTACACATGAGCAGAAGGTCAAGTTAAAAGATCAGACTAGAAACTGATGCCCTGTTTTGTGACTGCAGCTTTCGGACGTGAAAACTTTTAAATGTATAATAAAGCTTAAAGAGGACACAGCCTACCAAAGTGTTTTGCATATCTTAAGCAAGTATGACCTCTAAATAAGTTTTAATACAAGATTGTACTTACAAAGAACAATAAAGGATAAAGATATTCAAATGAGCCCCATTTAATACTCAATTAAATTCTGTATCTGTACATTAATTCTGCCTTCATAACTTTTGTTTTAATTCCTTTTTTAAAAGTAAATTACCCCATTTTATTAGCTCTTTTGCAAACATAAAAACAGACAAATGTTCATGTAAAGAGACTGCTCCATTGCTGACCATGTTTAAATACTGCAAAGCCACATAATGTCAAGGAGTGCAAGAACTCCTTTGAGTGCTTTTTATAGGAGAGCAGTAGTACTCTTTGTTTTTCACGTCAGGTAATCCTATAAAAACACCAAAACAAACTGTAAATTGACCATAATTACAAGTCTGCGTTGCCAAAGCCTGAAATATTTCTTGTTAATAAAGCCTTAGAGCACCGTCCTTGTACAAAAACTAATAAAAAAGGCCATAAATGTGCATGTACAAGTGGTACTCAAGTGTAACTGAAGTGCTGATGTTTATAAAGTTAAGGCTTGTACCTGCAACATGCACATTGCTGAACAGCACCTCAACCTGCAACAGAGCCTGTGTCTAATTTCTTGATGGCACATTGTACAAAACATAGAAATTTAACATATGTATACTTAATAGAAACAGTGTCCACATTTTATTCTGGCAACTGTGCTCCCACTAAATATGTGCCTTTCCCAGACAGAAGGGTGTATGTTTTTATGTAACAAGCTCTGAGCCAAACAGAGTGTGTTTTTAAGCCACTGGAGTGACGTTAGAGATGAATCAAGCAGCAGCCTCCACACAGGACATTTTTCACAAGCTGCTTGATTATAATCACACAACTGTCTCAGCATATGTTCCATGATTGGATCTGCATGGCTGATGCACTGCACATCAGTTTTGCTTTTAAAAGTAATGAAGACAGACTTTTAGGGAGTCATAACAGGGGAACAAACGGTGTCTTGTGTGCTGAGGTGCTCATTAATAATGGGGCATGTCCTTGATTGCACTCGGCGGCAGGGAAGCAGGCTGAGCTATGCTCCGCCGTCAGCCAGTTGTGAGTGTCCTAAAGGCGCTGCGTGATACATCACACGGGAGTGGGCAGCATTTCACACTCTGGACTTTTTTATGCCTTTGGATGGTTTTACATCACATCCGGCTGCGAGGCGCCAGTTAGCACATTTACAACTATTATCCCCTTCATCTCAATAAAAGTTTCAATTACGGGACAGAGATTGGGTCAGATAAATGGGCCGTGTGGTGGTGAAATACTGTACGCTCGTATTCTGAGGAGAGGGAGGAGACAGAGAGGGCAAAAGGGGGGGTGAGGTGATTCTCATGCAATGAGGCTGCGATCGTGACTGAAAGTTGGATTTTGTCATTAAAATCTCTGCAGGAAATAATGTGTACATGCATGCGCAATCATACAGCTCTACCACACAAATGTGTTTAAGCTGCTTTCTCTAATTAATGAAAGTTGTGTAAATGATGTGGAACAGAATCACTTATGATCCAAAATAAATTTATAATGAATTAGAAGCAATTAAGGATTGTATAATAGGCTAATGTTTGGTGTAAATAAGCTCAGAAATATACATATTGAGTAAAAAACTTGCATCTATATTAGCAGAAAAAGCTATAAAATACAACTGTAATGCAACTATTATGGTGCAGTATTATTTTATGCATCAAAAGATGAATATGCGGCAAAGGGAGCAGACTATTAGATTGGGATTACGCCTTCTTTTGGTCTGTTAGAAAGTCTCAGCAACAAGGAGAAATGCCTGACAATCAAAAGTCACACAGATCCATGCACATGTATATCTATAGATTAGACTGTGTCCTGATGGATTTCTCTCACAGCTGTGTGCCTTTTTGTTGCTTAACATTGCATGAAAAGGGGATGTCTGGAGGAAGAGGAGGAGTTAGCTAACAATGAAACTTAAATAGCTTTGACAAATAGCGCTTTTGTAGTGTGGCTAAACATAGGCCGGCATGAAGCCCTGGGATAGGACTTTAAATCTTAATGTTCAAAAAGTGAAAGATATTGCAGGCTCAAGGAAAGCTTTTAAGTGGATCTGACACAACAATGTGGAAAATCTGTGTTGCCTGTATGGCATTCCAACTAGGATGTCTTCCTGCCTTTCACCTTTTATGGGAAAAGGGCAAAAATGGGAGCAGGAAAAAAGGACATGGAGGTAAACAGTTGTGGAAAAAAGGTAATCCGGTTTAAACAATAAAAAGAAAAACATATAAATAAACAAAATAAGCTGCTCTTGTGAACACCTCAGTATTAAATACATACTCAAAGGACTAAATGGTGATTGCAGGATCAAAGGTCTAATTGTTGCCAGTTACAAACACTCAAAATATGAGTATGAATAATTCATAAAACTGCACACAAACACACCTTCTAAAGTTACTTTTCAATAATGTACAGCAAATTACTAATGCCAATATAATATATAATATAATATATATGCCAAATAAAGTAAAATAAATAAATCAATGTGCTGTTATTTTTAACGTAACCTTGGCAGACCTTCCTTCATGCAACTGAAATCATATCCTCATATCCTCAAGTCTCACATCCCACCCTTATCCTGCATTTTAAACACATCACACTGAATAAGCAAAAATGCTCCGAAGATGTTTTGTCATGCAGGATCTAATGTTTGTGGAGGATGATGCATAAAAACACCCCTCAGATCGGGACTCAAATGGGTTTTTCGGGGCTGCAATTTAGGAAATTAAGTACTGTACAAGTACTTGGGCCTACAATGAATTCTACATTCAGAGTTTTATTTACTATGATTAGCATAATTGACAGCATCTCAATGTACAAGTACAGTACATACTGTTCATATTGAGGCAGCACTGGCTGTGTAATGTTGATCATATGTAATCATCCACTCTCCTTTCTTGCTTGTGCATTTATTTTGGTAAAGCTTTCAGAGATAAGTGGTCATTACTGGTTTAGTGTTTTGTGCTCGGTTTATGAACCGGCATAATATACTGTAATAATGAAAATTGTCAATTTAGACCTAATGTCTCAGAGTTTCAAACTGTGAGCTGAGAGAATCTGGATTTGTTAGAGAATTGCAAATGCAGAGCAGTCATGATGAAATCTCCTATAGATCTAACTGTTTTTTTCACTTGAGGATATTTCTATAGAGAACAGTTCTGTACCTAATGATGCAAATTTTCAGGCTCTCTCCTTAAGAAATCCCATTTTACCTTCACATATGCACTCCGGTGCTTAAAGCAGATAGAACAAATCTCTTTATCTCAGCTGCCGTCTCTACAAACATAATCTCCAACTCAAGGAGGAAATCACTCATAATACTGGCCAAGGTTATTGAGATGAGCACATTTATGAAGAATGTTCAGACTGTTACACTGTATGAACACTACAAGCACATGGTTATGGTTTAGTAGATATCTCAACATACTGCATTAAGTTAATCAAAGCCTTTGTCACACCATGCGCAAATATTATATTATTTCCAAAATAATTTTAACCTCCCTTTTTTTGGAGAATATGCTAAGTTGTTAGCACGATATAAACCAAATATTACATGGCATTGTCTTGGGCAAAGCCTAAATTTGGGCACATGTTAGCTGTTGTTATGTTTTATTTTCTGTGGCTCATTAAGCTGCTTTGCTGCCTGCTGACTGGTAATTTTCTGTCATACTCACACAGTTGTACAGTGAAGACATTATAATGTAAATAATTAATGCTTTTGATGGGATGTCAGGTGTTTTAAAGCACTTTAAATGCATTGCATTATTCTACCACTAGAGGTCTCTCAATCAAAACAATAAAACACAAAATAAGTAATTTGGTGATATCGCAAAGGAGCGCTGGATTATTAGATCAGACAGGCAATTTTTTTTTCATGTTCCATTTAATGTTTGTTTTCTTCCTCTTGTTCTTAGACTGGAGTTACTCTTGAATTTACTGACAGGTGACAAGATGAAATGCACCTTTGAAATGATGATTTCTCTTGTTTTTAACATAACTGAAAATATACGAGATGACAGAATTTACAACTAAGACAAGGTCGTTTTTTTAGACATTAAGTGTTAAAATATTACAAATTGTACAATTAAGCTTAACTTTATTCCCATCTATAAACACTGTAATATAACATGTAGTCATTTGTGCCTCATTTATGGAAGGAAACATCAGAATGGAGCTCGGTCCCAGAGGGACTGCTTAAAGCAACACACTCCAGCGTTTATCCAGCACCAAACACTGACACTCGCCCGTGTCCTGCTAAACGAGGCGGCCCTCAGCTCAGAACAGTGTGTGTCTATGTGTGTGTACACCAAGGGCACATGTCTGTGCTTGACACCCACCTTGATAGTGTGGCTTTTACCTTATGCAATCTGGGACAAACCCGCCGTCCACCACCACCACCAGACAACCACTACCACCACCATCCCCCATCCCTCACTGCCTTCACCCTGAGGCGATTTGGAGACTGTGGTTGTGCAGTTCTAGCTCGACTGTCCGTCAGCATGCAGCAGGGCCCGAGATCCTCAGTCAGCTCGACATCTGGGCCGTAATGAGCAGGCGGTGGCCCTGCGTTAACACTGATGCTAATGGATTTCTACAGTTCAGGAGCAGGGCGGCATCCCCGTGGTCTTAATTCAAATGGGGATTAGAAACAGGAGAAGGAGTCATCTGCTCGCTCTCCGTATGAAGAAAGGGAGCAGACAAGGGAGAGACACAACCAGCAAAGAAGAAAGGCGCCGGCGTCTGGTGTGGTGGAGCAGCTGGATGATTGAAACAGCATCAGTTTGGTCTGGATGGATGTTTTTTTTTAGGTGATTTGAGTTCAAGTCTGATAGAAAGTTTACAGAGGCAGAAAAATAAGTTACACCCAGTCGTGAAAGAGGAACAAACAAGTGCAAATACGACTCCTTAACTTGTCAGGGTGGGAGGTTTGATGCTCAAATGGCTCACTGAGCCACAGGTCCTGCATATGTTCACAAAATTAGGCAACTTATTATAACTATACTTTCCTGAATTCACCACACACCGCAAGCTTCACAGTGCATCATCAGAGGTAAAGTCACAGGCACCGATACAACACTGACAACAACACACAGCTTGGAAGTGCAGCCACACACACGCACACGCACACACACACAGCTGTCAGACGCAACACAACAGCATCATTAATCAAGCATATGCAAAGAAGCACAAAACAACAACAAGCTAAGTAACGTTTCAAATAATAACACAAACAGGTGGAAGAGCACATGAGGTAAAGCAAAGGGGCGTGCGTGGAGCAAAGGAACTGCAACGACCTGCTTCTGAGAGACAGACAGACAGACAGCACTGACTGTCATCATCTTCCAAACACCAAATGTCGAAATAGAATTTGGAAGAACTGTGTTCATCCCTGCAGCTGATCTGTGCCCACGGCGCTGTTGCATCATGCAATTTGTCATTGTATTTTTTTTTTTTCCAGTTTTTCGTTAGAAGTGCTCTGGTGCACTGACATTTAATTAAAATTCAGCATGCAAAATGTTACATGTGGTGTGGTGCTTCATCTTATTTATATGGTTTGGCATCACTGAATGCAAATGGAACATGCACTGAACTGTCTTTCCTTAAATTGCTTGCTGTCCAAAGTTCAAAGATTATACTGTGTTCTGCATAAGAAACATAAGTTCCATACATTCCTGCCAACCCTAATGCCAGAATCCTACGTTCCTGCAAACCCTGGATTTGTCAAAACTTTACATTTCTCTATGCTGAAACTTGACATTTTCTTATGTTTCAATGTTCGTTTTAATCTTGTAATAATTAAACCTACAATGGCAACATCTAATTCTAGCGAGGAGCCGTACCTTCAGACATGTTAGGGTGTGTGAAACTTCACCTTTTTTTCTCTCCGCCTTATTAAATCTCATCCTTAACAAGACACGATCCGAAGCACTTGCCCCACTACCTGCAGTGTTTGATCATCAGCTGATAGAGATTCAGCCCTATACCTGCTGCTTCATGTGCCACATGTACCCAATTAAAGTGAGTTTCCCCACCTCTGCTGCCGTCCAACATGCAGCATGCTGGCTTAATACCTTACCAAACCAAAAAAAGGTGTTTTTTGACTTCGTCCTTGGAGGTTTTAAACCAATATCACTATCAATATCTCCACAGCAGCAAGTTTATGAGTGTGAAATTAGATTAAAATTAATACAAAAATATGTTGCAGTTGTTTGTTATTAAAATGTGATAAGTCTCCAAACTTTCATGCATCTAAGTCTGCTTTAAATAAGCCCTGTGTCTCAACCTGCAAGAATTCTCATGTTTTTAGAAAACTTTTAAATAAAGGTGATTTCACCATTATAACAGCTTACTAGCCTCAAGAATACTGACCATGTATGATTATCTTAAATCTGTCAAGAGGGTTGCCACAGCTGTCGCTACATGCTGATGGTCTTCATGTGTCCCCATTAAACCCTAATTAACATATGTTTTTCCTTTTTCTTTTAAAGACTATAGGCAAACAAATCCTCTGAGAAGTTAGCTCAGTGATATCGTCCCCGTTGGCTCGATCGCAGGCAAAAAGACAGTTAAATCACAAGTTGAACCACTGTGTTTTCAAGTCTGAGCAGCATAGAAAGGAGACCTTTAAAGGCACTCTTCACTGATAAGTCTGTCTGACACTTAACCCGTGTGCATCAGCAATTTGCAGCCTGTATGCTAAATTCACTCCCACAAACATGCATTTTACTGAAACAGGTTGAGCACAAAACTAAATAAGGTGGATGGCACAGGGAGTGAAGGAGGAGTGCGCTGCCATCGCGCCCATTTGGTCGATGATAAAATTATTCAGCATGAATTGTTGATGTCTTGGATAATTGCACGTTTCCATGGATACAGTCCCGCTGAATGTGGCCTGCTCTCAGAGTGGAGATGGGAGAGACGGGAGACGAGATGAAAAACAGCAGAGAACATGGGAAACCCGCTGCTGCCGCGGTTGTTGCTCAAGAATATAGTGGCGTTGGCAACTTTTAGAGAAGTGCTGCTGTGAGTCGAAGCTTATTTCCTGCTCCAAACTGTGATGCGAACCACAACTTGGTGAGTTTGCTGCCACTGCAAAACTTAACTGCAAGGTAAAACCATGTCCATGGATATAATGAAGTGAGTACAAACAGTGTTGGCCAGACAAATTAATGTCAGTAAACTCTGACAACATAAAAAGACCTTAAAGCAGTGATCTGAAATCTCTTGCATATAACTACAGATATAATTCTGCTTCATTTTGTCAAGGAGAAGCAGCACATTATAAAAATAAAAACATGTACTTTTGGCAGAAACACAGCTGAGAGGGAACAGTTCAATTGGGAATGGCTGCAATATTTTAAAAAATGAACGATTTGAGAAAACACGTCAAAAGGTTAAAAGTTCTTTTACATAAAGGTGGGACGCCCCCTTCTTGTGTCATACTGCAGGCTACCAAAGTCTGATTTTATATGTGCATAGCCTTGGTGTTTTTTAATCCGGGGGGAAATCATGTTAGGAAGAGTTCACCTGGATCAGGAATCTGCTTTTTTTCTCTCTCTTTCCAATTGTAATATTTAAGACTTACTGAGCTAAAAAAGTCTTGATAGTATCTTATTGCATACAAAGCCATTGTGAACAATAGCAGTTAACGCTGAGTTCAGTGACGAAAACAGCATATTTTCTGTGGCTACTTCAAAATAAAAGCCTTTTTGTGTGCCAGTGATGGGGTTTTAACTTGAAAACAGAGCAGCAGGAAATGCTTGCTTTTAACAGAGATAATAAAGCCCAACTACAGCCATGGAAATGAATAAATTACCCCTCACATGAAAAGCTATGAGATACAAATACATCATGACCAATATTCTCAATGTGTAGCAAAGTACATGTTACCACACTTCATAACTGTGGAACACTTGTCAATAACTAATCACTTACTAAAATAAGTTAAATTGATGTATATGTCATGCTTTATCTTTGCAATCATTTGTTTTACTGTTTTTTAACCACCTGTTTTTGAGGATTCAGCAGCTGAAACAGCATATTAAAACAGCGTGACCTGACATGTTGTCGCTGCATTATGAGCTCACCGAGCACAGCAAAGCACTGAACAAGTTTACCAAAACTACTATGTGTGTGTATAGTTTGCTTTACTTTTTTAAAGCAAGCGGACATGGATAGAACAGAAGCTGCATGACTAATGACTGTGTTTCTGAGTGGAAACAGAATTTTGAAGAACTAAGATTGCGATAAAAAACAAGAACTTCTTTTTTTCATTTTTCTTTTCCAAATGGGTTAAAAGTAAGACTTTTGCAGCAGCTGCCAAATATTCTTACCGAGTTGTATTGATCAATTCTCCACTCCTGCTTTGTCACAAAAGGCTCTTCTAAGCAAAAATAAAATAAAAATCAGAACGGCAGAAATGTTGAAAGGACATAATGAAACATGGTTTACTGAAAAGAGAAGAATAATGTGGAGTGCGAGTACGAGCAAAGAGATGGGTCTCTGAACACAGCTAGTTAGTTCCAAATGCATCAATAGGCCCTCCTCCTCTTGACTCAGGCGGTAAATTAAGGGGCAGTGCCCATTTTCCTCAGTAGAAACCTTAACAGGAATTCTCTCATGCGTGGAACTGAACAGCCTGATGGGTTTTCAGCCTCAAACTGTCAAAGCATTTGAACGGAGGGGGGGTTGTTGAGAGCAAGGGGTCGACCTTTTTCTATGGGATGCAAATTGTGCAGAGAGGAAATGTACGTGTAAAAACTGACCCTCTGTCAGGGGAAAAAGGGGTCCGTGTGTTTGCACATGCATGTGAATGTTATTGGATGTTTCCGTGTGAGCTGAGGTGGAATTATTCACAGGCGAAGGTGGCAAGGTTTTCACTGCGGACGTATGCAGAGCAGATAATCACCACTTCTGTTATTAATTTTGAAGTAACAGAGGGGAAGAAAGGGGTCAAAAAATACTTGATAAAAGGGGTGAAATACATCTGAAGCCAATCTTTCTTTTAAATATAGAGGAACAATGACCACAGGCAATTTAGTTGGGACCCAAAATAGCAAAAGCATGTTTGTACAGGCCGAGATCCAACAGCAGACCTCAGGTTTTTAACTAATGTCGTAGCGCTCCATGAATATAACAATGAGGGGAAGAAAAATCCCATAAAATCTGATTGTGTTTCTCTTATGAGTTCCATTCGCTGCAAATTTATCCAACAGCTGGGACCCATTGAATGAAACCTGCAAGGTCTCATTTGTGTTGAATATCAATTCAATGCTCAGATGCATTTCTGAAAGTAGAGGCAATTAACGGGCTAATTATCAGGGCCGTGGAGAACATTCTAATCAGGGCAAAGAGCTTAAGTGAAATAGTGTTGTCAACGGCGGCTGAGTCGGGTTGAGTGAAAGAGGGAAACGTCTTTGGACTTGACCTTTGTCAAAAACTTGGGAAAGTGATTAAGTAAGATCAGATATGCTACATGGTGTTATTTACATTGCAGCACACAAGCTTACATAAGAATGCATCCTTGGTTTTTGGTGTGTATGCTCTCTAAAAAGACAAATAGTTTACAGACGTGCTTAACTTACAAAGCGAGCCTACTGTCACTGAGAGAATATATCAAGAATTAAAGGACTTGTGTCTCTGCAGGATTTGAAAATAACTCGTCCATGCATTTATCTTCAGTAGGCTCAAATATTGTAACAGTGTCTTCACAGTATTCCTTAAAAAAAAAAAATCAATCAGACAGCTGCTGCTGATTCAGAAGGCTGCTGCTTGAGACCTCAATAAGACAAGAAGATATCACTCCAGCTCTCAGATCTTTACACTGGCTTCCAGTCTGTCAGAGGATTGATTTTAAAATACTGATGGACATTACAGCACCATCCTCAGAATCCTGTTCTGAACGTGGGTGAAAACTTAAGTTTTGAAGAGGCAGTGCTTCTTTTGCTCCAAAAATGATTGACATTAATAGTGATAGAAGAATTTCAGCATGCTATGACAATGCGTCAGCCAAAACAGATGCTGTTGTTTCTTGGAGTATTTGCCTTTGCACACGTTTTATTTACTGCTAAAAAAGAAGAGCAAAGAAGACCTAACGAACGGCAGAAATTTATTCAGGTATCATTTTATATCCTGCATGTTTGTTAGCTGATGCTTGATCAAAAAGAAATATGGCTGGTTACTAACAGGTCAGTTTAGCAAACACTTTTTCTTTCCAACAGGTTTAGTTTCACACTCACTTTTTTAATCTCCTCTTTACATTTGAATCCATGCATTGATTAGCAAGTATTTCCACAGACCTCATACCAGCACCCGCCATCTTAAGCTAACTGGATTAATTTCTTTTGATCTCCTGCCAAATTGCACTTGAGCCAGGTGAAAAGTTTAGTGTTGGGCGGAATATGCATCTATCACATCTTTAAAAAACAGTTGACCATTTCTGGCTTGACACGTGGACTAGTTACAATGCAAATATGTGAGACCTCGAGGGGAGATGGAAATTTTTGGTTCCCAGCAGGTGAAGCTCCAGTCTGAAGCTAAAGAATCTTAATGTGAATGTTTCTCTTGAGAACAAACAATGAATTTATACATGCATATATCCTATAGCTGTGCTTTTTTTGTATTTATATGTATCATCTGTGGAGCTAGTCGGCAGAACCCCATTGCATTTAGCTGCAAATTTAGTTAATCCTAAAGGACTTATCTTTGCTTTTTCTGTGAGCCACCTTCTCTCGGTTTAACAGCAGTTTCAAGCCCTGCAGAAACAGCTGCACATGAGCATTGAGTTTCTGCAGTTTGCCCTCTGTTCATTCTACTTTGCAAACATGAGTAGCCTGCTATCAGATGTCAACATCCGTCTCTTTATTATGTTATTATAAACCCTGTGAGAGCTGCTCCCTCCAGTTCTCTGGATTACATGCTGTGTGCAAACAAACCACAGCTGCATTTGTTATATAGAAGAACAGAGCAACATAATTCAGACTTGTTTGACCTATACTTTCCTTTTTGCATTTATTGTATGGCAGTTCCTTAAGCTGTTTATTCTGCATATAAAAATGCAGCATATGCAGAGATTTTACATGTTTACTGTCTGTTCAAGATGATCTAGAACTCTGCGTTTGACTTAAATGTTGGCAGTTTAGGATAAAAGCATACTTCTCTATTTGAATTATTTTATGCTGTTATGCCAAAAAATATTAATGCAAGCTCTCAAATCTTCCACTTCATCATCC
>JAUZTA010000020.1:9579147-9591551 GCA_034780835.1 Ctenochaetus striatus
TAACGATTGATTGATATTTGATACATAACTTACATTTTTGATTTATAATATATAACATAGTAAGACATGCCAACATCTAGATAAGTTTCCTCAGTTATTGATGCAGAGCACAAAAAAACACTTACAGCAACAGCACTTATTACTACTTGTTGCATCTTTAACATCACTACATTAAAACACAATCTATCAAATTTAAGGCTCGACTTCATGCATGAAAGAATAAATTAGAATGTGACATTTTTATTTATTACTTATGGTGAGTCTCTAAAATTATAAAATGTCAACATCCTCCATGTGATGAATGCCGATTTGCATATTAGGGATAAACATGTTGCACCTTATAACACACCTTATAGATCTGCTTAATCTGCCAAACAGAACATTAATAATTAGACTGTGTTGCAGCCACACTTACTCCATCCAGCGTAATGTGATGGGTGAAGCATTAACCCTGTTTTAGCAGGATGAATAATGCATGATTTTTGCAGTGCGTATCCATAATGCTCCCTACCGTTACTTGACACTAATAAATGTACATCATGATCGGGTGCGATGGCTGGAATTGCAGAACAGATGAAGATGGTGAGAGACAGAGGGAAACCTCAGATTGACATAAGTGTTAATGGTGATGTAAAGTGCTTGTTTTGTAACATCACTGATCTAATTGCTCTGAGGAAACAATGATTATCCTGGGTAAATTACAACATAGCCTGTTTTTGGCCAGTTGCCAACGCAGGTCAGAATTAAAGCAGTTTATCAGATTATTCCCTGAAATGTTTTCCAACTAACAGTGCAACTTGAATATTTAATACTCTTGATTACATGGTGTAATATAATGAAACATTGATTCAGAGCTCGCTGATTTACTCACTCACTGGGAGCGAGTCATTTGTACATAAGTGGCAACAAATATATTCCATCCTCTGAGAGGGAGGTGAGTTGCATTATTGAGCATTGGGATTATCTTTGTTTACCGCATTGCTACCCTTAATCTCCCTTTATCCGGAATCCCAACCCTGAGTATGACAAATTTATTTATAATTTGGTTAATTTGTGTTAAGACGTGTGTGTACAAAGCGGCTCGATTTGCTTGAACGCCCTTCACTTACCACTCAGCGGCGAAAACAACTAGGAACACTCCTCACTCATCTGCTGTTTTCCCATGCATACCAATGGGCCTGAATCGATGGCATCTTTTAATTGAAAATAGATGGAGCCGTTTATATGCAGCCTGATCCGCTGCACCTTTTGCCCTGTTCCTCTCATGCACTGTGCTTGCAGATGTATGCTCCGCTTAAGATTTTCATGTTTGGTTTTGTCTGAGGTACAAATTTGTCCAGCAAAGGAGCATAAATGCTATGAGGGGCTCAGGCTTTAATGTCATTAGTCAAAGACGGAATGTTTAATCATCCTTCCACTTGGCCATTGATTTGCTATTAGTCGACAACTATTTAAAGAAAACCTTGAATAGAATCTGGAGCGTCAGCCGACAGCGTCTCTTAATCACCGATGGACGACCTTGGACTTGTTTAGTCGTATCACAACGCCACATCACGTATCACAGATACCTCGCCTCTGCACTTGCCCAGGACTATACATCATTGCGAGATGCCCAGAAGGCTTTCTTGATTGTGCTTCTGAGAGCACATAAGGGATTCATGAGGGAGCGTAAAAACGGTAAGAGGAGGTAGACACTACACAACAGCACAATGAAAACAGCCCCCAGGTCCACCACTACTGTGCTGCAACTTTCATCATTAAGTGTAAATCTTTGTGCCCTTGTGACAGAACTAAGGAAATAATTCAGAAATCATTTTACAATTTAGGTTTCAATCCAAGACCTAATGGACTTGAGTAGAGCTTCAGTAGTTGCTTCCATTTGTCTTTAATCTGTATTTTTAAATATATTGATCAGGCCATCACTCATATCAACTTGTTTTTCACAAGGTTTTAGGTGGAGCCAGAGCCATTCCCAGGAATCACTGAGTGGTGGGTTAGTAACCCTTACCCTAACCTCTGACCTAACCCTTCATGAAGGCCAGCAGCCGTTCACAGTGCCCCTTAAAGTCACCAAACAACCCAGCATGCTTGTTTTGGGACTATTAGATAAAACTTAAACTTTCTGTTCAATGTTTGACTCAGTAAAACACATTTTTTCACCTTTAGCAGAACATCAGATGCATTTTTTCACTTTATCCTCTTCTCTAAGTCTTCTCTTAGCTTCAAATACATTGAAAATGCAGAAATATTTAATGTTTATAGTTGCACCTTGGGTTTACCATGAAGTCATGACAGCTACCTGTTTTTAGCAATCACTTTTTTTCAACTTTTAACTAATAAACAATGTGGAAAAATCCAGATTTACGCATCTAATTACTTATTTTTTGCACAAGTATTGGTATTCAGGAGCTAAAATCTGACCTGCTGCAAGTTTCATTGCAATCTCATCCAATGGGCTTCAGTGTCATTAAGCTACCGTGTTAATGTTTGCTATCCTGCCCTGCACACACATACACATACACACACATTACAAGATGTTAAGCTGTCTATATGCTGTGACAGGTTAAAATCCCCTCACCTGGCAGATGTTTTGTTTGTCACACACTATGATACATTGCATGTCAACAGCCATTCTAAACCAGATTCTTCTCGAGTTGAGAACTTTCGCTCTGATTTGTGTAAGCGATGTAAACTGTGGTGTATTCCTTGTCGAGCTGACGCATTAGGCTCCGTGCTGTCTGCAGGAGCATCGTCCATGTGATCGATGCACATATTAGCATCATCACCCGCTAGTGTGAGATGGAGAGGATACAAGGAAGTGTAGAATCATGACAATTTCATGTGTGCAGTTAATCTTTTGCTCTAAGAAGTCCCCAAGACAAAAGACGACCTTTTTGTTGTCACATCATGTAAACCTTTTTGAGGGGTTTATTGTAATAATGTTTTCCTGATCAACCACCATTAGATCAGCAATCATTTCAGCTTTACTTCTATATCCTTCTGTTGCTCAAGATTAGGAAATCCACACATATTTTCTCTTTATCCACCCAGAATAGTGGGCCAAAGGCACAGAGAAAGGGGGACTGCCAGGAATCAATCCCTGGCTCATGCAGGTTTCGGAGTCAGCTGTCTTACAGATTGCAGCACAGCGTGTCTTCTTGTCACCACCGTGCAGAGCAATAATTATTGTGTTTGACATTCTGCATTTCTCTACGACTTCTCAAATTTCCTATTAATGTTTTAACCCTGCACAGCACAGTGGCGCAGCATTAAGCACGATCAACTCACAGCAAGGTGCGAATCCAACTGTGTCTTTGTATATAGAGTGTGCAGCCTGTCTCCACCTTTGTATGATTTCTTCCCAAACACAAGGTCAGAAGAAGTGGAAAGACTCAACTGTGTGTATACATGTGTGTGAGAAATGGCAAACTCTTCAGGGTGTTTGCCTCCCTCGTGCCGAACACATGCTGGGAAAGCCTCCCGTGCATCATCGACCCTGAACTCCCCCTGTCTACACCTCGTCTCAAACATAAAAATTTATTATCAGTGCAACACACCCACACACACACAAACAAACAAGTAAATAATAAAAAAATTAGCTTTGGATATTAAACATATTGAAAGCTTAATTTTTATTCACATTTAGTCAAATTAACAGCAATAAAAGTGTGCTAAAATAGCAATTAGTAGTTCTTTCTTTCTATCTTTTTCTGTTTTTGCACTGCACCGTTAAATGTACAGATAACAATCACTGCATAAATATGATACAGATAAAGGCTATAAACTGGAAAGCTTCTCAGGCAAAGTTAAGAGTAATGAAAGCATATAATTCCTGCAACTTCTAAGTGAATATATGCTTCACTCTAAATGTTAATTACAATGATATTCTCGGAAAGTTTAAGTAACTTTGAATCTAAAAATATGTCTGTTATGTGTTCGGATTTCACCGCTAAGACACAAGAATTCGCTTAAATACGTAAATATCCTCCATCATCTATTTTTGTCTCTGCTGGATGCTCCCTGTTTGTATAAACAGACCACATACTGTACTGTGGAATGACAGATCAATTGCCTGTTACGCCTTTGTTTGCATTTGCTTCCTAAAATTTTATAATAATAATAATGTGCTTTGATCAACGATACCAGCTGCAGCTTGTAAAGCCCAGCTGAGGCAGCTGGGGGAAAGCAAAATAGTGGATTTGTCCTCCTCCTCTCTCTGTCTCTCTCTTTCTGTCTCTGCAGTGGAAATAATCTGTTCTTTTTATATCAGGAAACAGCCACACAGCTGGTCCACTGTCACACCATGACTGATTTTCGAAGCCATGCGATTCATAATCATTGTGATCAATTATCATCTTGTTCCCAAATGACCATCATTGGTGTGCCCTCTGGATTTCCATGCATCCATGGGAGGCAGAGTCTTTTGGAATATTAGGAATATGACTAATGTGTATGCTATCAATTTAGCAGCTTATTCTTATTACAGTTTCCTATTTTCACTTTCTTATGTTTTCTTTTCCTCATAGCAGTCACAAATGTACAATATTTTTGCAGCAGCATGAGTGTTAACTGAGGTACTTATGTTAAAAGATGACAGTGTGGCACTTTTTCTTCCTACTGATCAGCCCCCCAGCAACTTCTGATTCTTCAGGCGCTAATTTTGCAGCTCTTTGGTTGGTTCAGATGCCTTAAAACCAAGAGCTCGACCCCTTTAGTTAAACATATTGACATGGGAACAGCCAACAGGTTCCTGCCTGAGGAACCCAGACTGCATGTTGGTTGAAAAAGGCACATTATTTGACATGGAGTGCTTTACATACACGGAAATGAGTAAAACCTTAAAATCATAAACTAATTGCCGATATGTAGACATTTAAAAAGGCAGTGCTATGACTTCTTTTCTCATTATTTGTTAGTAGTTGAGCTGCTGCATTCTTCACAGATTGGAATCAGATTTGTTTTCCACTTTATGCATGTTAGGAAAACATTGGTTATCAAAATGGGGAAATAAAAGTATGTTCTAGAAAGAAGATTTATTTGAGATCCTGATACATCCTTTTTTCCTCTAACGTTTAAGTATGTGGACAGTGATAACAGAGTAAAGTAAAAAAATAAAGCAAATAAAAAAATGGAAACTGTAAGCAGTAGTAGATCACTGCCTCTCATTTAGCTAGCATGTAGGGAGCACCATCTAAAATTAGCTCCCCTCATTGATTTATATTAATTCTAATGACAGTGGCAGGGCTTTGTTACTGATGTTGCTAAAATGAGGCTGGATGTGTCCATGTTGCAGGGTGGCTGTCAATGAGCATTTCAAGGGGGTTTGTGCTCATTCGCAGTGATTGACGTCCATGGAGATGCAAATGCTGCAGGACACAAGATCATTTTCTGCCTTAGTGTGTATGCGCGCAAGTGTGAGTGATAGAAAAAGAGAGAGAAACAAATGTGTGTGTGTGTGCATTTGTGCATGCGGCCAGCCCAGGCGAGGAAGAAAGCCCCTTGCCAGGAAGTCGTTCAGGGTGAGACTTCTCATGCAAAAATGTCAACACCACTGAAAATGAAGTTGAGGTAAGTGCGTTAATGGACTCGTTTGGGAGCTGCCACTGTGTCAAAAGCAACTTGTTAGAATGAGATCAAGAGAGAGGGCTGATTAATTATTTGCATATATTAGATTGCCGTAGCTGCCTAGGCTGGAGCAGTGTCTCTTGACATCAAGTTAGCCCACAGAGCTCCAGCCAGTCTCCACACGCATAAGGATCATCACCCATCAGTGATGTCCTCTCTTCATTCCCACAAGTGTCTTGGATGTGACAGCGAAATCAGTAATTAGTCTATGCAGCTTAATTTGTCTAATTTATTAGGAAGGCATTTTGACTTGACTCTGAGTCATGTGAAATGCCTCAAGGTAAAGACCCAGAGGTACGTTTGAACTCTGTGAGAAAACTCGAAACAGTTTTCTTGGCTCCCATTATGTCTTTTTGAAGAAATATTTGGTGATGCTTAGATACGTCCGAAACACCTGCAGAATGACAATTTTTCCTCTCCTTTTGTTCTGTCTCATTGAATGTGAGACTCCCCTGAGAGAGGCATGATGTGTCCCCTTTGAGGGAAGGTGAGACAAGGTGTCAAACTTTTATTCTCTTCTTCAAAGGGTGGAAGTTACACGGGGCAAAATAATTCATTAAGTTTTCCTGCCGTAAAGAATGTCAGAATGGCTGCGGTGACGCATTTCCTGCAGAGAACCTCAGCAAGCAGTCCTTTTATTTCTTCTCTTAACTGTATTTATTTTGATTTCAAAAGTGAAAGTAAAAATATTTCAACCGAGGCTGCAGTAATCATAATTAAATTTCATGCTGCATGTGGACTACTCGGGAGGGATACTTTAATTCATCTAAAGGGTTTTTTTCCTTTCAAACAACTCTCTTCCTGAACCTCCTGGAGAGGTTTGCGTTACATCCCGATGTGCTGATGACCGTATGCATGCTTCTCCTCCCCCGCTGAGATGAACACAGTAGCACTTTGATGTATATTATTCCAATTCACTGTGCACGTGATACATATTTCACACCAGAGATGTGTATTTATATATTTATTTTACCTGTTTCCCTCCGGGGAGCTGTTACGCTTTCAGTCAACATTTGCATTGTTATGACATTTATGTGAATGAGGGCTGTGAGGCTGAGACAGCCATTGATGCTTCAATGATAGGCCCTGTGATAGCTGTCATGTGTGATGTGCATTCAAAAAGGGGACCTCAGGGAAGGGGCTGACGCTGAAAAATTTCCTTCATCGTCCTGACAAATGTCTGTTTCCTGGACTCAACTCATGACCTTCCTAAAGTCACCAAAAAATACTCTAGCGCACCAATTTAGTCTCTTTATGCTGTCCTTACAAAGAGCCTTTGCAAAGGACTCCCTTAGGTAATTGAAATCCGTGTCTCTGTCTGGGAACTACATTTGTTAAGATCTACATTAGTTGGCACTGTAACAATGGCATAAGTGGCCTCAAGTGCCTTTTATATTCCACTGCCCTTCAGTCCAAATTGAATTATCCATGAACATTGCATTGTCTCCAGAGAAAAGCAGATGACAAACCGCAGGGTCCGACAAAGGAAACGAGGACTCAAGGTAAGCTGAATGTTCGGTACAGCACATGTTGGCACAAGGAAAGATAACATGACTTTTGTTTTTTGTCACCACATCAAACTAGTTATTGATCTAATACAGCTTTTGGAAAGAAATTAGTAAAAAAAATATCCCAGTTTATAAGCTGTAAAGGTAATATGAGGGGGAAATGTGATGTGAAATGAAAAACTTCATACTGTAGATATGACTTATTTAACTCACTGAATTGAAACTGTGGTTATGATAAATGTTGATGGAAACTCCTGAAAACAAAACCCAGTGCCAATATGCTAAAATATTGTCAAATCTCATTTCTCTTTGTTTAGATTCATACATTAGACTGGTATTACTGCAAATAAAAAATGATTGCAGCCGTGTTGAACACCATTAATCGATCCCGACCAAGTTACTTGCCAAGTTACTTGAGAAGTGCAAGGTTATTTCATTTTAATATTTAAAGGTCTGGATGGTGATTTTAGACCAAATTCTGAATTAAATGCAGACAACTCATCGATTATGGAGAAGATTAGGTCACTGGAGAAAAGAAAGAGAAAAGACTTTGTACAGCTGATGCAGGCAGTGTTTTTCTTCCTCATCACAAGGTTGCATTATGAAATAATGAACATTCTCACCCGTACAAGCTGTGCGGCAGTCCATGAGTGCTGAGGAAACCAAACATGCTCAACATGATGTGCAGCTGAATCCCACTACTGTACTGAACCTGGGAAATAAATATTGTGTCCTTGTAAACAAAATAAATTAAACATACTGTTGTCGTTGCACACAACCAACATACTCTGTTTGAGTGAAATTATGAATGCAAACAAACCCATGTTGTTTACATGGAAAGTCATGTTTTTTTAGAAACACACTGCCATCCAATGAGGACATACTGTTCTAAATAAGGGCTCAAAAAATAAAATATGAGACTTTTTAACACATAAAAACAACAGGACACTTACAACTATAAGTTTAACTTCTGCAAAGAGAAAAAAAAAGTGTTAATTTAGAGGGGAAAAAACTGACTCTGGTCCTGCATTTCCACTGATTTGCATCTTTGTAATCCATTTAGCTTTTTTCCTGTGGTGTATTATCACAAACTACTATGTGACTCTGATTGCTGGATCTGTGCAGAGGCTATGTGTTCTCTCGGATCAGATATCAAGAGCTGCAGACGTTCCAATTACACAAGGAGAGGCAGTGGAGTGAAGTGTTGTGGTCAGCTGGTGTGAGGTGTCCATCTCCATTGAAAAGCCCATAATGGTGATTATACACCTGATCATTATGTAATTTTCAGCATGAGGTAAATTATCTCCTGCTGCTGCCGTCTTCTCCTTTGCACACTGAATAAATTTTCATTCCTTCCTGCATTGTTAGTGTTGCTTTTGCAATTATTTATATATTTGCCACAACTGTTTATACATTAAATTCTAAGATATTCTGTCCCTCGTTTAACAATAACACCAAAAATGTATGCAAAAACACACACATGGCTTTGTTTTCTCATACCTTTGAACAAAAGGCAACCAGGTTTAAAACATGCACTGTGTGAGCCGCATTGTTTCACCGGGTGTCCTGTTCTTTCATTACAATGAACGTCGGCGCTGCGGTACATTCTGAGTTAATCCCACAGACACTCTCCTGTTGTTGTAAATACTCACTGCAGCACAGTATGAATATTATTTCACAGCTGAGAATAGTCCCAAACAAATCGCTCTGTCTTTCTTGAGAATAAAACAATATATTTGTTACCAGGTATCAAGATTAAGATCTTAAATAAAAAAATAAGCTCTGGATGGAGTCCCACAAGGCTGGGAAGTCATCGAACAATAAGAGACGGATTAACACGTGGTTGATTTTGGTCTCATCATTAGATTTGTCAGATATGAGAGAAATGTGGTATGCCCTGCTTTGAACTGTGTTGCTATGATGGGCCTGCAATCAATATCAGGAGCAGCTAATGCTAAATGCTCCAAATCCCCAGCTGTGTATCATCCTTGACACATTAATATAGTATCAGGTTTAGCAGATGGGATCACAGTTGGAAGATTAGCTTAAAACTCAAGCTCAGTGTCTCTAGGTAGCAGCTAATGCAACTTTCCTTGTCAGCTTTGCTCTTATGATGCTGGAAATGTTTTTTGCGAGCTTGCATCCCAATAGTCATTTATTTATGATGTTAAAAGTATAGCCTTAACACTATATTATTCACCATGAATCTCTGCATCTGCTAATGCAGTGCACCATGACTGCAGCTCTGCATGCAGGGCCACATTCAGCATGCATGACTCTGTGATGTGCCCTTTTATCCACATTACATCCATATAAGTCAGGGTTGAAGGTCAAATAAGAAGATCTGGCCACATAGAAGAAGAGGGTCAGCGTGCTCTGACCTTCCAATTATTTAGTTTCCCTCTTTTTGGCCTCACATTCAGCAGCTATGATGTATTAATTAAGCTCAACAGCAGTCTTGTAAGAGGCTAACCTATCTCCAGTATTAAGTTATTAGATAAAGAGAGGTGCAAGAGGGTCAGATACATTTACATCACCTTATCTCAATATTGTGAATTTAAAGAGATGAAGAGATCCATGAAGTCGCCAATGAATGATGTTTCAAGACTTAAGAACAATGAGGTAGTCTTGGACCAACTGGAGGTAAATTAGGTGATTAATGGTCTTAAAACTGACAACTGCAGGCGTTAATAAAAAGAGAGAGCAAACAGTGAGGCCATGCAAGAGATGGCTGCTGCCACTCAACAGGAGCACAGAATGGGAGCAGAATATTAGAAATTCATTATGCAGTTGGAGAAGAAAAGCCTCTGTGCCCTTTCTTTTAATCACCACAAGTATGGCAGGGCATTATTTGTATTTTGTCTTTAGTCATTTTCCTGGAGCAAAAAATGTCACTCATAGAGACATTTTGGACAAAAGCAACAAAAAGCAGCAGGAACACTACAGTCCCTGCCTTTGAGTTGTAATAATGTCACACAAAAGATGCAGGTTTATTTTCAGCTCCTGTCCATAATCAAACGCTCAGGTCAAGGTCAGGTGGTGGAAAAATAGGTCCACGTTCTCCATCTGTCAGGCAAATATAAGTCATGTTTTAGTGCATCATCAGCCCAATTGAAGATGTTGTTTTCAGCTGCAGCTTTGAAAAGAGCAGCCTGAGATTATTCTTAATCTTATTCTTTGGTTTCAAAATATTCTGCTAAAATGTAAGCAGGATATATTGAGAAACTCATGGAAAGGTAGATTGTTTAAATTCAAATTTGATTTGTTAACGCATTTTAATAAGCAGGAAATTGTTTTTTTTATCTCGTTTTGGTCATTTAATGAATTTACGCACAACAGATATTCACACTTAAATAAGTAAACAAATAACAAACAGTAAGTTCCTAAGGTGATTCGTCTTTGTCTTAATTAACTCTCAGGTTGGTGAGCATTTTATTAAAGCTTGTGGACATCCCGTTTCAGAGATTAAATCTCCTAAGAAATCAAATCTATGCACTATTTTTATATTCACCTCCCTGGAAAATTGGACGGATGTAATTTGATAAAACTGTTACTTTTAGTAAGGATCATTTCCAAAAAAATAACATAGCTTTAAGTATGGCAGTAATATTACACACATGTACTTCTAACTAACCCAAAACCTCACCCACCTCAACCACACACCCACATGGTCCAGATTCTGTGAACATTAAAAGGAGAAATTCATATGTGAAAATGGCTTATCTGACTCTGAGCCTGATGATATTGTTTAGCTTCCTTGTCTTTAAACAGATGTGGGTGGGAAAAAGTGCTATTTGATTCACATTCATGCAAAGTAAGTTGTAGTGGAAAGCCAGGTGGACTTCAGCATGACAGCTTAGCTAATAAGCAGCATGATAAAACAGGTGAAAGCATCTTTCTCTTGCTCCTGGTTGATGGGAGCACAAGGAAAAGAAAATGCAAAGATTTTGAATTTTCCATGTTGAATATGCATAGATAAATCAGCTGAAATGTGCCTTTTTTATAAACATGCCTGTTAGAGTGGTTTTCTGTTATAAACCTACAACACAGTTCAAATCACCATGCTCATGCACTGTGTGCTGTGTATGGCGCTGTTCTTGTTTATCAGTCTTAATCTTATCTGGGTTGCAAATTATGTAACGTCTGGTTAGCTTTGCAGTGAGGAAATTGATGTGAGAGTGACTTGACTATGACTTTTAAAGAGTGCAAACAGAAAAAATCCTGTAAGAAAATGAGTTATTGTGCCTTATAAGCAAATTAAATAGAAAGCAGCCATGTAACTTGGCAACTCTGCCAAAATCAAGTTGTTTTGAGGGTTTCTCTCTTTTTTTCAGGTGTAAGCACCACTTTCAAAGTAACTGTGATTGTGTGTTAGATATGTACATTTAATTTGCACTTTAAATGTATGAGAAAAAAAGGGAAAATCAGTGCGAACATACAGAAGGTTGCACAGCTCTAGTAAAAAAAAAAAAAAGCAAAGCAGCAAAAGCCACAGCGCTTTACACAATCATAGTATTTTGTGACAAACCAACTTATCACGAGTTAAACTCTCTGAATGCTGCAGGGTTTCTGCTTTGAGCAGCAACATTAGTGTTGATTGTTTTATCTTTCATTCTGTCCCTATTTTGACATTTGAGAATAACAACTATCACCGTTAAATTGGAGCTATTTGGGCTGGTGTTTGGTACAGTAGACAAAACACTCTAAAACACTCAGCTCTAAAAAGAATTTTTAAGAAAGTAGCTAAGATTGACATGGGAAGATTGAATTTCCAGTGATCCCAGCATCCACTGGATTTAGGTCTGATGGGGAAACACATTTCTGTTCCTGCAAGTGATCAGGACTTATTGGTAGTGTAGTTTTAAGAAAAGAAACATGACTATTAATCTAAGGTTTGTACTAAAAACACTATTTTCAATGGGACGTTCATTTAATACTAATGTCACCTCCGCATCAGTATGATTTTATCAAGATAAATCTGTGTGTTTTTGGAGCCTTTCTTCAATCCTGTAGAAGATAATGAACCTTTTTCCTATTGATGGGCTGTAATTAACAACAATAAACAAGGCAACAACACGGAGGAAGAAGATCACTTGTTTAACTACACACCAGCACACACTTCTCTTGCAGGTAGTATGTGTTTTTCTTGTTTTTTCTCTCTTTTCTTTTCCCAACTTTTGATTATAGCCATCATTAACTATGACGAAGGGATTTTTATACTTGTTTAGAAAGAAAACGAGGGAAAGAGAGAGAGAGCTCACCTGAAACATA
>JAUZTA010000020.1:9595527-9608837 GCA_034780835.1 Ctenochaetus striatus
CAACTCCTATGACCACAGCTGAATCTGAGAGGTGCTTCTCAACACTCAAGAGAATCAAGACCTTCCTCAGGAACACAATGTCACAGGATCGGCTCAATGCATTGGCCATGCTCTCTATGGAGAAGAATCTTGTCAAAACCATCCCTGACTTTAACCATAGAGTCATTGATAAGTTTGCTTCTCTCAAGGACAGAAGGGCAAAATTTATGTACAAAAAGTAGATTATGTTGCTATAATGTTGCTTTTGGTAGTTTTTAATATATGTAAATACAGTCATGTAATACTTAAGTACATGTTTGCTTGCTTTTTGCTGGGTCTTAAATTTGATAATCTCAAGTCTTCAATATGTCCATATTTTGTAAATTAGGTCTTAAATGATATTTTGTCAGGTCTTAAATTACGTATGTTCATTTACCGCTTCCTTTGTCGCCCCATTTTTTATTTAATTACTTGTTAAACTAAAACTAAATTAAAACAAAATAAAGCAATCTGAAAAACTAAATTAAAATAAACACCAATTAAATGTTAAAAAGTATAATAACCCTGACACACACTCACTCACTCCATTGTGTACTATATTTGTTCTTGATTGTTTATGGGTTATTCTGTTGCAATAAATTTGGTTAGTTTGAAAGCAATTCTGTGACTGCAATTTTCCTTACTTTGTCTGACTTTGTGTAGATCTAAAATTTAATTTGAAATGGTCTTAAAAAGGTCTTAAAAAGTCTTAAATTTGTTCAAACCTGCAGAAACCCTGTCTTTGGTATATGTCTATTTTGGAGTTGTAGCCCCCCCTGGAGAAAACTGCACCAGCCGCCACTGACTGTAACTTTCCTGTCTGTCCAACTCTCCTTGATATTATTGTAACTCAGTGCAACCTAAGTGCCCTCTTTGCACTTTGGGAAACAAATAAAAGCTACATGCATAAATAAACGCATGCAAACTGAATTTTAATAGCTAAATGCAAAAGGTGACGGTGCATGCTTATTTGCACCAGTTAAAATTTAGCAATTGTTAAAACTAAATTTAAAACCAATTATGTTGCATGGCTTTTGGGTGTTAAACTCTTCATGAATTTCAGTTTTATTACTGCATAAATAGTAATTCATTTTTAATGTCTCTGCACAAGTAAATGAGACAAAATAATTGAGCAGTCTGACTGATGAAGACTTCATATTGTGTATCAAATTCTGATTATACAAAGAATCATTTCATGGCAATTATGAAGCTCAGAGAAATTTTATTTTTTACACTATCCCTGATATTTATTGGAAACAAGCTTTTTTGATCAGTGTGTGTCACATGATGCTGCCAGAAGATGCTGTATAAGTATGATGTTGTACGGTAACACTTAATTTGCCTCACACTTTGAATTGTTCTTTTAGCCTTTAGGACTTCAAAACACTTGAGTATTACACTTGTCTTAATGCTAACTGATAAAATCTTTCATTAAATGTGTATAACATACATAAGAACAGGGATTTTATGTTAAAACTGCATTGGGGAGTTAATGGAAGATGCACCAATACACTGACAATAACACACTCCCTCAGTAATTTTGGAGAAAAGGCATTACCAGTTTCATTTGATTGCTCACTTAAAATGGTGATTTGCCCAGAGAAGTATTAACCTTATTGTCTTGCAACTATTCTGTGTACAACTACCCTAATTTGGTAATCAGTCACGCACATTACTGTAAGTGGAATTAGCTGATCAACTGAAATAAGGCATATTGCAGTTTCTAGTTTTCCCTCAAACTAAACTGTGTGCTTAGGCAGTTGCACACTGAAGTGCTCGATGGCATCAAAGTAAACAACATTTTCTCTACCTCAGCAGTTCCATTTTAGCTTTCCACATTTCAACAGTACAGTTTGTCAGCCTTGTAAGACCTTTGGCAAACTTCTGCACTGCAAACTTAACTCCCCGTGTATTGAAGTGTATACAAGCTGAACTGCATAATCAAGGAAAATGAGCATAGATCAGAGAAATCACCATTTTCTGTGGAATACTTTCATATCAAATGGTAAACCCTCTTTCAGACAGGCTGAGTATTATTTCTGCTTCTATTTTTGGAGAAACATTTCAAAATAATTGTGCAGCGTCCATCATACGGAGAGCCAAAAGGTCAGGTAAACTCACAGGAAATATGTAGCTACCAGAGTCATTTCAACTTCTCCATTAACTTGCTCAGTCTGGGGCTCAAACTGCATCCAAACTTTGTTTTACTGACCTAAACAGTGCATGCACTACTTGTTAATTAATCTACACTCGGTCACAAATTTGTGTGTCAAAATTACTGAACTTGACCTCATAAATGCATTTGCAGACAAGATTCAACATAACTACTGAAGAGATTCTTCTATTTGGAGTTGAGGGCAGTTTCAGAGGAGCCAGAAGAAGTCATAAATTCATGAAAACAGAAAAACATGAGGTTGACCCAGTCTAATCAGTGCATTCGGGCTTCAGACGTTTCACGCTGGTTAAGGAGGAGTGTCTTGGTGAAGCCAAGTGTGAATAATTGTAAATGCACATTTGCATCTTTCTGAAAGGACTATGAGGTCAATCACAGATTCACTTTTGCAGAAGATGCATCCTGCACTATATTTTACACCCAGAGAGCAACAGCTACTAATGGATCTCATGTTAAAGTGAAGCACATGATAACAGTGTTGCAGGCAATTATGGATTAACCAAACATAGCCAAAAATTATACATTCAGCCACTGCATTTAAGTGACACAGTTATGTTAAAGCCTACCATTCAAGAGCTAACTCGTCAGCTGCACAAATAAAAGCATGTACTATGTAACACATGGCTTTAGGACTTGTATATTGCCCTAACCGCTAAAACAACTCTGCACCTTCTAATCATTTCAACAAAAGCAAAATATGTTAAGAAAAATTGTAATGCCAATAGGCCTTCAAGCAGCAGTCTTCATAAACACAATACAATGGTAAAAATAACACACAAGAAATAAATAACGATCCCAATTTTAAAATAATAACAGTTTTCCCTTTTCTGCTTTTTTTTAATCATTGCAAAATCCAAACCATCCCTGTAGTGACTGAGTGTTGATGTGCATATGCATGAAGAAAGCACATGGTGGTGGATTGGCTGAATGGTGATATTTCAGGTATGCAGGTGCTCTTTGGATCCAAGGACACATCATAAGATCAGAAAGAGAAGAAAAAAGGTTAGACTTGTACTTTGCTTTGTGATCAATAAGTCATGACCAAAAGATACCAAGGCACACTGCTTTGCTAAACTTTAAAGCCTGAATGTGCTAAACACGTTTGCATTTCAACAGGTTTTTTCAGGGCGAGTAAAAACAAATGGCACTCACAGACATACCAAGGCTGATGTCAGCTGCCAGGCAATCACAGTACAGGTGCAGATAAGAGGGTGAGTGTGTGAATAATTAAGTAAATTCTAACGAGGCTTTGGTATCTTTAAGGTTAGCAAATCCAATATATATAATCAACAGTGTCAGTTATTTAAAAACAGTCATATAGAAACAAATTACAGAGAGGAATACACACTTTCTTTGCACCTGTCGCAATTATCCAGCATTGCTCTGTTTACCTGGAAGCTGTCACCAACCTTGGCACATGCGTGCCAGCTTAGCGCAAGCTTAGTTGGAGTCTTGCAGACTCTAATTATTAATTCTTGCATTATAAGATATATTGCTATATTTTGATCATTTTCTTTCCCTTGTTATTATTTAAACTGATATCCACTAAATATGCAGCAGTGATTAATAATGGGGTTAATGTACAATAATATTTCTCCTCTTGAGTCTCATTGATGGTTTGAATGGAGGTAGATCAAGAACTCACACCTCATCTAGTAAATATGAATTGGAACAGCACTGAACAGCACCGGCGGGTCTCATAATAAACAGGTTACGCTACCCATAATGCAACTAGACAGCTGACAGTATGGTCAGAAATCTGAGTGTGTTTGGGTGGATGTTAATAGTTTCTAATGTTGCCTGGAGCCCATCAGAGATGTGGATAGACACTCCATAATTTATGATAGATAGTGTGTTTACATCTCTACAAACAGAGCTCCATGCTTCACTGTCCTGTCCTTGAATGACTTTAAATTCATGAATCTTATTCTTGACATTTTATTGCCTCCTTTTTTCACTTGAAAATATGGTGGCTAGACAGTAAGAAGACACTGGTTAGAGATATTTGAATGAGAAAATCAGACTGAAACGATAAAACTGAGGGTGCAGGTACAGTCTAAGATATAACCTGTGAAACAGCATGCTGTGATATACATGGGAGCCAGCAACAGCATGCTGCCATCGTGTCTAATTGACATTCCTTATCACAGCACTTGACTCCTCCTGCATGCTTATTTGCTTATTCTTATGCCTTCGCACCGGGGAGTGGCGCACTTCAACACGACTCCCAACTGCCTGACCTGAGTGGCGGTGAATCACTCTGACATGTTGTTAAGGTGTCACTAGGTAAACATTGCTTGTCCTGGACCTTCCAGCTGCAGGTCTTCTTAAAACATGGTGATGCAGTGACACAGTGTTCCGTTCCCATTAACCTCTGTCTGCAAATATGGCTGTGGCAGCGGAGGGTGTGGGGGGGGGGCTGCTTTGCATCTGCAGCGCAGGTTGGGCGACGCAGAGTTTGAGGTAGATTGAGCATGATGAATGTTAATCAATGATACAGTATGTCTCGAACTGCATAATGAGCTTGTCGCTCAAGTCTTCCACACCTCTGCAAACAGAGTTTGGCTTCTGCCCTTCGTTCTGTATTCAAGTGTGTACACGTACGAGCCATTAAATCTGCACTTGAATAGCTGAAGGAATGTTTTTTGTCAGAAATTGGGAAATCCTACCTTGAAATACTGCTAAGTGCAGCATGTGCCAAGGAAAATTACTTTTGGTGTTCTTCTGCTTGCACTTTGAATATAATACCATTTAACATGCTGTTGGATTTTGAGGGTGTTTTTCACCTTGCTGTCATACAAAACAAGCAAGCAAGGTGAACGGTTTGTTCTGTGTTCACTTTATTTCAAGTTTTTTGTTGTTGTTTTTTAGATATTCACTTTGGTTGGTCTCTGTCTTTTGAGCTGTTATAAATTGGACCAGATTTTATCCTCATCAGCCATGAAGGTTGGAATTTGACAGGAAACACTTTTATAATCAGACATTGTTTTGGCTTTTTTTCCTTTGATTATTTCGCAGATCCCTCCAATCATCCATTCATGAAGGTACACTCAAAAACAACATGAAATTTGAGCAACAGAAGGCATCCTCTAGGTGGGGCAAAATCAAAACAAATAAAAAATGAATTAAGTGTGCAGAAATTAGGATTCTGGCTCGTTGAAGCAACAAAAAAAGTGAAAAGTGAAATCTGGCTCCTGCTATTCAAAGCTGCAGACACGTTCAGTTTTTGTGAATGAATCCTAGATTAGTTGTTTGTTGAGATACACAAAATGACGACCGTAATTTCCGGACTATAAGCTGCTACTTTTTTCACACACTACAAACCCTATGGCTTAAATTACAATGCGGCTAATATATGGATAAGAATAAATGAGAAAGTGTGTGACGAAGTAATTCTGAGGCTGTTAAATTCTGACACTGAAGAAGACAGCTTCAGTGGTTTTAGTTGTTAAATTTAGTAGGTGCGGCTTATATTCAGGTGTGGCTTATTGTCCGAAAAGTACGGTAAAAACATTTTTGTCTGTCGAGAACCTTCATAAGATGTGTGATTGTTTAACTCTATTCTTCTTCTCAGTAAACGCAAAAGAGGCTTGATGTTTTAGCATCACCACGTTTCCAACACGAGAGGTTTAAGGTATAAAAATGCGCCAACAAAGTAAATAAGATGGTGAAAGTTCAGATTAATCTCTGGAGTCTTCAGTATACACATCAATAATAATAATAATAATAATAATGATAATAATAAAGTAATACTACCATAATAATAAAATAGAGTTATGGGCACTGATAACAGTTGTGTAGGGAAGTTTCAGTAATATTCATCAATACTGAGAGAAGAGTTTGGTAAAATAAAAGTAATGATTTAGAAATTTAAATATTATGCAACATCCTCTACTAACAAAAGTTCCTCTATAAGAAGATAATGTAATTTATTGCATCCCTTGTAACAGAGGAACAATAGAGACTGTCATCTCTCAAACAAGACAGTTAATACAAATGGACACAGTGATGAAATCGTGTGAAATGTGAGGGCACCCTGTTGGCTTCTTTGCAAAGGCCATGTTTTCCCCTGGTGTTTATCATGCCGGGCGAATTGACTTGAGCACGAATGAGATGTGACGTGTTTGAACAAGGGAGACAAGCTGTGGAAACTGGTCCTATAATCAAGACCTGGGTCAAATTATTGGGGGGCGGAGGGGGGTCTCATTTCCTCTCCTTAGAGCTACCTGAGCATCTGCAGATGGAGGCTTGTGTTTTTGACGCCTTTTATGTCTTATGTAAAACACTTCAAATTGTCTTGCCATACAAATAAACTCGCCTTTACCTCCTGCAGCTGGGAGGCAGATTGTATATATTCATAGATTTAATACTTCACACTCACACCTCTGGAACAATCCTGGAAACAGATTTCCATTTCACAGATAATACGCAAATCTCATCCGTTGACTCAGTCTCTTCCTCGACCATTATCATTTGAATAAATGTGGGAGAATAAATGCATAAATTTATTCCTGGCAGATGAGATGAATAAAGTATTGACATGATAAAATGCAAGTGAATAGATGGAAGTTTGAATAACAAAAATGAGGGGAATTATGAACTGGAATTTGCACTGATGACTGGGTGACAGATAGACTACAACATGTCGCCTCTGCTGTTGCATAACAAATCCTCGAGTTCGGTCAGTGCGGGGCATTGCTTTGAATTCAGGATGGTTACGGCCCAGTTTCACTTCCTGTGTTGTGACAGCAGGTACTCCCCTCGAGCTCGCCTCCCGGTGGAATAACAAATTCGACAAAATAAGAGAGAGTTTAGTGTTGGATTCACACCGACCACTCTTGGCAGATGGGAGCGTTTGGAACATCACACGGGGCATGCAGGTTTTCCCATCTCTCACCGGGGGAGGTAGGGGGGTGCATCTTGGATTGCACTCAAACAGCTAGCAGTGACTGATGGGCCCAAAGGATGTTTACCCCTGCCCGGCAGAATAAACACGTTTTTTTTAGAACTTAGCCCTATATAGCTCTTGGAAATCATGTGGGGAGTGAGAAAGTCCCAGAGCCTCAAACGGTACACAGCAAACTGGCACTTCGCCTTGAAGTGAGAGGCAAATACGACGTTAGCATTCTACGTTGATGAAAATGACTATTTTTTCCTTACATTTCTTTCTTAATGACCCTTTTTAGATAGTTTAAGTTACTTCACTCTATCATGCATTTCACCAGTTTAGTTGCATTGCATTAACAACTATTTTAAATAGCCTGTTAGAGCACAGTATAAGATAAATCCTGCAGTGTTAGCTTGCACTTAATGCAAAACAATATCTTCTATAAAATGAGGAAGCTGCAACCAACTGCAAAGAATGAAAGCATGCATATGATTGAAAAAGCCCTGAAATCCATGCAACAGTGTCTCCCTGAGGTTTCCATTCAAAACTAAGTCACTGTCCCCCATTTGCAGCAGCTCTCATGCAGTCTGCTGTCCCTACAGTATGTGGCTCTTGCCGAGATGAGATCCATTGTAGCTGTCAGTGAGAGTTTGAAGAGCATCTCAAAGTCAAAGAGACATAAATAACTGGTGACATATAGCGGCTTAATCTTTTGACCTTGTCATTGTCAGCTGTCTGCCGGGATCAAAGATCAGCTTCTCGTGTGATGGTGCTTACCAGTAGCTGCACCAGTGAAGAGATAAAACCCTTCAGTGCCATTGCATAATTGTCCTTGTTCCTGCCCCATTTGCAGAACATTTAAAGGCAATTTATGAGACAAAGGCAGTGATTTCTGCATTGAAGGTTCATGTTTCTAAAAGAGCACTTGATTCCTCACTTCAGATTGATGACCATGATGATAATGGTTATAACAGGATAAGGTAAATGCATGTAAAAAAAAACCAAAAAAACCAAAAAAAAAACAGCATTGGTGCTATTATATTACATATTATATTATGAAAGATTGGATCTTGGATCTTGGATCACTGCATCCGAAGTTACAGTTACAGGTCTCATTTGTGCAAGAATATGATTGAATTTGCTGATTACAATTTGATATATATTTTAATTGAAATTTTATACTTTGTTTGTAAAGAAATTAATGGGAAATTGTTATATTATTTTCCTTTTTTAAAATTCTATAGTAAAAGAACAAGAAAGTGTTATCAGGTGATTCTCTATTTTAATAAATAGAACTTATTAGTTCTTAAAAAATGGCCCCTCTTGGCTAAATATCACACTTGGTTACAGCCACAGCTATGTTTTATTTCCGGATATTAAAGAAATCAACCTTGAGTTTGCTTAAAAAAGACAGTGAATTGGCTCCAAACCCTGAATGACTCTACTGGACCATATTTGCAGCTCTCAGGCAGGAAGAATTACAGTGAATCAGTTGATGTTTGAGCAAGACTCTGTGTTTCGCAAACACAAAGTAATTCACCGTCTATAAATCTGATATTCAGAGTGCTGAAAGAAGATTTGAACCATCTGTTTCTAAACCTGCATTTATGGCACTTATTTATGGCTCCTGTGCATCTATCAATCTGTGAGTGGTGAGGGGTAGAAAACAGGTCCTGGATCAGTCCTTTAAGCTGTGAGATGTTTGATAAATGTCATTGTTAACTGCAACAGTCTAAGTGACAGTTGACATTTTATGAACAGAGCACTCTTGTTAACAAAGTATCCACATCTTGTCTGTCGTGTGATGTATGGCGTCGGAGGCACAGTTGAAAAAAAACATTGCCTGTTGCTTATTTTACACCACCTCTGAAGAGTTTTTTTTTTTTTTTTTTTAAGAATATCCATGAGGAAGAATATTAACAGTTAAGCCCGTGAGGCCACTTGCTGCTTTCAAATATTCTCATCTCAGAAATATGCCTAGAAGGACAGTCATCTAAGACATCATTAAGGGAGGAATAACTATCATGGCAGAGCCAAATTCAATTGCTTAAGAGATCATTAATAATATAAAATAGTGTGTATGTGTGCACTGACTCATATAGGAGCAGAATTGATTATGTTGAGCAAATAGCAGGGAAAAAACTGACTTGCAGGAAATACTCTGATGTAGATAGGTTAAACATACGCAAATTTAATGAAAATCTAAGTATTAAAGCAGTGTTTTTTTTGGTACAGGGAGGCTAATAAAGCAAAACAGTCCAAATAAAAGCACAAGCTTGTGGATTCCTATGGTGGGTAGCTGACAGAGTTTAATCAATATCTCTGCTTCTTCCCTCGCCACAGTGCAAGAGTGTGCCTCTGGATGCAGTGCCCTCTCCAACCCTAGAGGCAATCCATGCAGAAACCCTGGATACAACACAATATACCACTTTAATGACACAAAGGAGAAACAGTGGAGAAAGTAAAATCTGACAAACTTCTTCTTCTTCTTCTTCTTCTTCAACAATGAAATGTTTTCATTTTGTATATAAACAAACAGTGTGGAGACAAGGAGGTATTAATTTATGTCCGATGTGTAAATGCGATTTTATTTGAAGTAGCAAAACAGCATTGCTTCCCAAGCTTGTGATGTAGCTTTTCAAATCTCTCACTCTCCCTCTCCTCTCTCTCTCTGGGGTTGAGACAGAGTTCAGCCGAGAGCCAAAATTTTAAATGCCATGGGTCACTTTTTAAAAGATCAACATGGATTTTAACTGACAGATTTTCCTCAGCGCAAAATTAATGCCTTGAGGTGGCGGTGTGTCACCCGTGGACATGCGATTTCATTCTCTTTCAATTGTCTGAGCAGTGAGGAACTCAACTAAGAGCTGAGATTAAAGGATTCTTTTTAAGAAATATTTCAAAGCGACCCACCATCTCACCCATGACTAATTTAGTTAGCGGTATTCTCCATTCTGCTGCTTTAATAAAGTTCCTGTTGTGGGATGCTGTGTCATTCCATTCACAGACATGACAAACCCAGGCTCATGTGTACCTGCTTTTTCATGAGATGTTTGCTGTAATGTCACTTTACTTGTCTTTTAATACCCAACAAACTAATTTCACCAGTTATTCAACCTTATTTTTAGGCCATGGATTTACCATTTTAATTATTTGAAAAATATAAAACTGGATTTTATTCTACACTGATGCTGGTAAAGCAGATTTCTTAAATGAAGCTGCAGCAAATCATTTAAGTGTTTCACCAAATTAATTTGCTACTTGGGTTTACTTGACAAATTCAGTCAGCTTAACTTTTTGAAGAATATGCATGCAGTAATCGACAAAAAAATACACCTCAAGAAATATTTACAAGAAGCAGACATTGTGATTGTTGCATGTTTTTGCTAACAAGACTCTACAGCAACAGTAGCAGCTCTGTCAGGCTTTGAAATGCTAACTCTACATAAAAGACAGTATTAAAATACTGATGTTAAGCAGACTTAATGTTTTTCTTGGTCATTGTTAAGTATCTTATAGATTAAATATTAGACCTTGATGATGACTCCGAAAGGAAAAGTTATGGGAATATCAGTATAATCATTTCTAAGGAGAAACAAAAGCCTGGATCAAATTCTGTGAAAATCCATCCAACATTTGTTATAGTTATAAGAGATATTTTACTCAAAGCCACAAATGTCAACCTTACTGTCTGGGAACTTGGAAAAAAAATGGACATTATCTCACGAAGCAGCTGCCGGCTGATTTCACTCTGCTGAATACGAGTCATTGTTTGTGAAACTCAAATGAGGTTTTTGTTCTATTTATCTCTTTTTCACTCATTTGATTTAAATCACATCAGGAAACGGTAATCTGAGTTGATCCTGCTAAGGCGAGATCTCACATCTGCTCGTCGACATCAGATTTAAACTGGTGAAGTTAATCCCTCACTGATGTGGCTTTGGCTGCCTCACTGCTTCAACAAGGTAACACTGTTCCCTCGCGGTGTGTGGACCTATGAGGTCATCTGGCTTGGGGATGACCTCGGCCGATAAGCAAAATGGTAATTCTCACTGTTCATTGGTTGACCTGTCTGTCTTGATGGACTCGCAGGGAGGAGAGGAACATGGGATCTGCTGTAGGAGCAACAATGACGCCGTATTGATGTTTTCTCCAAGTGGTTAAGTGTCGCTGTAAGCTACCCTGTCACTTTACAAACAGAATAAGAGATTCGGCAAAGACGTGCTGCCGTGCCAGCATGGGCGGCTGAAAGAGAATACATACATAGCAAAGCAGGGAAATGCAGTTGCGATCTCACTGTGAGTGTTATTACATTACCTTGAGCTGTGTGCCGCCCCCCATGCATTGCGTCTGCGAACGCCAAGGGAGTCAAAGGAAATTGTCAGCCCAATGCTTCCCATTTAGCAGCATCTGGGCCCCTCCCGGCAGATTCTGATAATTTATAATGTCGGGTAATTGCCTTGTAATCTTACTCCAGCCGTTGGCCTGGCTTTTGATAGGGCTGCTGGCTCTTTTTTTTTTTTTTTTTTTTTATGAAAGACAACATCATCTCCAGCAGTGACAGCATGCTTTCCCTTTCACCTCAATCTAAGAGTCCGGGTACCTGCGAATCCTGCAGAAGCCCCTCGCTTTGAAAATACATTATGGCACTGAGAAGCTGTGGCAGCCGCCCAGGACACGTTCAAAGGGAACACACATCCACCCTTGCGTGCTCTATGCCCTCCTATTATAAGCATGAGAATCTGCTCTTAGAGATACACACTTCGGTCGGGGTTGTGATTATGTGTCAGTGGGTGCGGGGCAGAGGTGGGGTGGCAGTTGAGGGGTGTATGTGTGTGTGGGGAGGGTTATCTTCACGGCTGAACAAGAACAAGACGGTGGAAAAGGGAACATCTTTCAACAAAACTCTAGCCAGGACTCAGGAAGATAAGGAGGGAATGCTCCATTGGCCCAGCATTGTAGAAGGGAAAATTGCAGTAGAAGCATCACAAAAGACTCGACAACTCCCCCCCCTACAATTTACTTTCTAGATAAGGAATCATTGTAAATAATCCTTTTTAAGAGACAGAGTGACCACAGGCTGGTGTGTTGTATTCTGGACATGTGATTCATGATTCATGTTTCCAGTTTCAAACATGTTCAGAACATGTTCAGTGTTTGATTTACTTGAAATAACTCAATATGCCCCAAGGTTTACATCAAGCAGCTGCATTTCTTTGATAAGCAAACAGTTCATAGTTGACGGATTCTGTCATAAGCAATGAATGTTTTCTGATTTGTCGGGGCCAATGGGACTAACTCTCCAAGATGTCTTAATAAACCCAGTTGTGCCTCGTGACATAATAACTCACTCAGTGCAGGACCTGGTGTTGTTGTCATAGGTGAGCAGAATCCTTGAAAGTAACATGGCTCTTGAATTTTCAATCTAAATCAATAATATCATCAGCAGAAGGGAGTGTCGGGCCAACTCCCACAGGAAATCTTGGGTCAGGAGCTTTTTACTTTGCAAACCTAGATGGCTTTCTTCAACCACTGTCATTGAACTTGTCTCAAAGGGATGGATAAAGCTGGAAGAGAACTGTACCTCAATGCGATATATAAACCAGATGTAATTTCAAAAGTTCTCTTTTGTTACTGAATTTATGTGATACAATAAGCTTTAAATCCACCAAAATAAAAAAAAAAAAAAAAAAAAACAGCCTCGGTGCACTTCTCAACAGGCTGCTACTCGCTCTCAGCGAGGCATTTCAGAAACAGGAGATGCTGTCCCTTTACAACAGTTTTAGTCCAAATTGTTGGTGCTCAGGCTCAGCTGCGATGACAGGAAATATGGAAGAAATACCTGTGGTGCTGTTGCAAAGGCACCTTCCAGTCCTACATTTCGAGACTAGAAAGTAAAAGGTGTCACCTGGCCATATTTTTATTCAGTGACATTAAAGACAGTAGATTGCAGTATTTCTTCCTATAGAAGCTGCTGAAGTCACATCCCTCTTTTGTCCTCTAGGGTAAGAGGAAATAAGAAAAAATAATATGTATTCGGTGCACTGGAGTTTAAAATAAAGTGTCAAGTCAAGGTTATCATGTCCAGATGAGTACAGAAAAGTTGTAACTATAATCATAAGGATATTAGAACCTGGGACTTTGTGACTACATGTGTGAACTATTTCAGTATTTCTACAAACACTTCAGTGAAGTTCCGATGCAGATAAATGAGCTGAGATTTAATGAGGT
>JAUZTA010000020.1:9703726-9719095 GCA_034780835.1 Ctenochaetus striatus
GAGAGCCATCGGGCAAAACTTTAAAGCTAAACTTTCCGTTTAAAAGTCCCTTTTCTGTATCCATTTCTGCTTTGTAATCATTTGCAATGTTATTTTAACGCCACTTCCTGAAACTACAGGAGCTTGCGTGCGTTAATCGCGCATTAAAAAAATTAGTGCCGTTAAAAGGAGTTTGAGTTACCGTGTTATTAACGCGTTAACTTAGACAGCCCTAGTTTTTTGTAGTTTTAATTTGGAAAGAGATCTTTTTCAAGCAATATTTGCATGAACAGGCTTTTCTTTTGAGAACAAGGAAAGGAAAAAGAACATTTCAAAGCCTACATTGTGAACATGGCCTGCTATGTTCATGTGTGTTGGGTAAAACGCTCCCTTTCTTTCCCAAGAAACTTTCCCCTAACCTTGTTCTACCCTTGCCATGCTAATTGTATCAGTGCTCTGAAATAAAACTGTATATAAAGTGAAGGATTGCATTTCTTAAGTTGGAAGACTGAGATAGAAAGTAATAGCAAGAAGGTCACTGAGGACACATGGAGCAGCAAAGAGAAAAATAATTGCACATTTCATAGATATTCCAGAGAAGATAAATGTCAGAACCATTTGGAGAGGTCATGTTATATTTTATGTGTTCTCCAGTAAATTCTGCTCACACATTAGGTTTTAATTTATCCTCACACCACCACACTACATATGCTGAACGCTCAAAAAAATCACAAATCACGGCTCTTGTTATTGAAGCGCAGTGATTTTTTGCGACACTTCACATCTTAACACTTCACATCATCTTTTTGAACTGCCTTTCAAAGGCTCTGAAGCTGTTCTTTGTATCTTTGTTATTACTTTTTAACATTGTATATAAACCTTAAGAAGCTGTTCGAGGTATTAAAAAGTAATAACAACTGTGCTATTCTGCTTTATCAGAGTGTGTGGGTGAAGTTTGATCATATTTGATCATATTTGATTTTGACAGAAACCTAACAACCCATACTCTGTTATCAGATTCAGCTTTAAATGCTGGTTTGCTGTGGACTTATATACACTTAGGAGAGAAAACAAACACATATAAGTCTGTGTTCGAGTTCATCCTTCTGCTGCTTGGTCCTGCTTCTATTTTTTGTTCTGGTCGTGTCCTCCCAGTTTGCTGTTTAGTTCAGTTTTTGAATTTCCTTTTGTCTGCTCCATCAGATTTTCTTTGTATGCTTGTATCAGCTTATTTTATTAAAGCTCGCCTTTTGTTTTTTGCACTTTGGTCCTTTTATCAACTTTGTTAAACATGACAGAGCCACGCCTACTTTAAAATAAAGCAAAGCAAAATAAAAATCAGATGAGTCATCATGTGGAATAATGAAAAACTGTTCTATTTACGCCAGAAAATCATGTGCTCGTCGCTCCCCCATCGCTCATTATTTGTCGTGCGCAACACAAAATAAAGTTCTTCAAGTTCCTTTTGGTTTTACTTTTACTTCTTTGATCAGATCATCTTCTTTTGCTAATGATGCATGCAGACCCACGCCACAACTCCCCATCATAATTAACAGTGTGACTCTGCGCTTTGAATCATCAGTTGTGAGCTCCCTGTTTGACCCATGAGAGATTAAGACACTCACGATGTCAATTTAGCATAAACAGCAAGGTTGACAAGGAAAAACCAGCAGTCATCAGTCTCATACGTACCTCCATGATGGACCACTGAGATCAGAAACAGTCAAACCAACAACCTGCTGCTGAAACAAACAGAAAGCCAGCTGCTCAGAGTGTGATTCACATTTCGCTCAGTCGCACAGAGAAACTCCACACAAACACGCCCTTACTGAGTCACGCCAAAGCACGAGTGTGGGTGACAAAAGAGAGGAAAAAAAAAAAACAATGATTTTTTTAATCTTGTTATTGATTTCAACACCAACCTTCTTGTCGTGCAACAGAGCGCCATTTAAAAAGTTGGCGGCGGGGCAACTGTTTGTTCCTACTCCCACGCAAAAAAATGACGACGACTGCATCTTGAAAACGGCTCCTCTGTGGCAGACTTGGGAATTTCCAATCAGCAGACGCGTTTCTTACATTAAATGAGGTGGAATGGAAAGCAGGTGAAACACTGTTTTGCTCCCCCTCAACTCCCACATCTTGCTTTATAATGCCATAGCAACTGGGACGCCACCCCCTCTAGCTCGACCTAGCTTTAAACTGGACCCCGCTGATTATCGTCACTTGTTCTTAAAGCAGAAAACAGAAATTGCAGCCGCCCACTGTGGCAGCCTGTCACCACACACTCAGAACTGTGAGGCTTTGAATTTAGCCATCTGGTGCGATCACTAGTGGCAGGTTCACTGCCTCGTTTCTATTATCCAGCATGCATGTTGGTATACATAGGAAACTGCTTGAGCTTTTGGTCTGTTTATCATAGTGAGCTGGTGTAAGAATCCTAACCTGCAAAAGGCTTTACTTTACTGTAAAAAGGTTTCATTATATTTATTTTAAAAATATATATATTTATCAACAAATATTAGTGCAAACTTTCTAAAATGCGAGTAAAAATTCTGCCCAGATGAGCTCTTTTTAAAAAAAATCTAGTTAAACAAAAGGCTTTGCTCTTTGCAGAATGACATAATCTGTCAGTATGAGGAAAGTAGCTATTGGTCATTAAGTTCGTCAGGAATTTGACTTGTAATTTAAAATAATAAACATATGTTTTAACATTTAAGTCAGCTTCATAAATATCTCCTTTTTCTTTTTGGAAAAGCTAGCAAGGCAACAAAGGGTTGCAGTGCTAAAAATTCAGCTAGCAACAGCAAGGTATGAAAGTAAACTGTATAACTGCATAAGCAACTATATAAATGGAGGACAGATGATGGATTCTGCACGAAGTTGAGGATTAGTTACTGAAATAATGTCAGTATATGCTGTCAAGATACCGATACCTCACCTTCCAACCCCTGCAGTTCAAATGTTAAGTGGTACATGTGCCTGCTTGAGGAAAACAGGGCTAATGAGGTGTTGAAGCAGGCAACTAGTTATTTACAGTTTACTGGAGACCAACATCCAGCTGTGTGCCACTGTGAGTCTCCATGTTTGTTGTGACACATCCACATTTTCAAAAGTATTCTTATAGACCCATCTGCTTGTCTTGAAACAAATCACATTTAAAAAACAGATACTTGATGCCAAAATTCCTCTCCATCTGGACATTTAAGTCAGAAAACATGTTTTGTGTTCGTTTTTTTGTGGTAAATGTTCATAAAGTACACACATTCACGCTATTTTCACTCCAGACATTTACAGTTTTCAATGATCACCTTTATGTTTATGATAATAATTTGCATCTGGTGTAATTTTCTTACAAAATATCCAAATATCTAATTCAAAATGATTAAACTTGAGCTATTTATTCATTTCTACAGTGGCTCAACCAAGTGGTGTGACTGCCTAAACATGCTCATTAAGTGTGTAATACAGCTACAGCTATGACTTAAACTTGTAATGAAAAAGCAGATATTATGGGAAAACAGCTGACTTAATGTGTCAGTTTTACTGATATATTCACAACCAATATCAATTTCTTGAGCTTGCCAGATACTTTGATTAAAACAAGTTCTCATTATGTGGATTTAAAATAAAAAAGCTGAATCCCTGCAGCATTTTTTTGATAACTCAACCTGTGTGTTTTGTTGGATGTAAAGCTAAAACCATCCTGTGGTTGACATTAAACTCTCATCTTTATAATGACACTTCTGACAGACTTAGTATAAAGACGATTTTTCTTTTTCTCTGTTTTGACTCTGATGGCTCTAAAATTTCTTTCCTTAAAGGTTATTTTTATGGCCTTTCCACGGCTGCACAGCAAATAGACTCGTGACATGACATATGCGTTCGTCTGCTGAACCATGCCCCGAATTCCAGCCAGCTATGTGAGACCCATGCACTGAATCCCAATGTCCCCACCCATCCCTCTGCATTAATCCTCTATACAGCTGAGTTTAAAGCTGAATTAAATGATTGACTCGCTTGATTGATGAGAATGATTAAACTCCAATCACCATTTACCCGGCTGTCATTTCAACCAACTTCATTTACCAATTAAAGAATACTACTTAAATAATTACGATGATAGCTTGGATCTGCAGGGCTCATCTGTAGTTTTTTTGCCCTTTTTTTTTTAAAGGAGAAAAAGAACACATTAATATTACATTTAGACATTTGGCTGACACTTTTATCCAGATCGACTTTCAATGGCTGCGAGAGCAGAAAAGAAATGAGGACATTTAATCCCCCCACCAGTTTGGAGGATATGAAATGTAGTTTTGATGAAGGATTTTGGTAAAATACTTTCTCATGACTTTATAAAGGAGGATACTTTTTAATACATCACGAAATGCAGGGTTCTTCAGGGATATTTTTAAAATGAAAGTGATATGAGCAGAGAAATATCTGCAAAGACTGAATAAAAACATTCACAAGTGTAACCTTCACCCCGTTGCAGAAAAGTGTTTTTTGGAAATATGTAATAATTCATGTAATTTCTGAGAAGAACGGAACATTCAACTCACCTAATTAGATATGGAAATAGCTTAACCCTACTTGTAAAATTTAAATGCTTCTGTCAGGTTTGATCAGTCATCAAAAATTCATCTTTTGCTACCAATTTGACCTCTGCAGGAGTTTGACAGTAGTTTAAAGTTTGAAACTTTGGGCTCAGAACAATGTGAGACAGCTGCATATTTTAAAAGTTGTAAAATAATTATTTAAAATTGAAAGCCAAATTAGCAATTAGCAAGGTCCTGTTTGCGATGTGCACATGGAACTGCAGACAGCTTTTATTGGATTATAGCTTTAAAAAAGAAACTTAAAAGCAAATATTCTTATGAAAGATCTGAAGTTTTTGTCTCATATAATATGCAGATTTATGTGATATCCATATTCTCAGAAAGTGGATTCTTTCACTGATCTGCATTTTAAATCTAGGAAAAAATGTGTTTTTTGATGAGAAGTGCAATGATTGGACAGTAATAGTTTTGAAGTACCTGAACTACACAATTTTTGCCACTAGAGGGCTCTCATTTAAGACAATCAAAGCAATAAATACAAAAAATGCAGTTTGTTAATAAAAATAGAAAAAGAATCATGGGATTTCTATATTTTCATTGCTTAACTGTAAAATTACGGCTGGAATTTATGCGATTGACTCTGAAATGTTCAGAGACAAGACGCCGACATTTAATCATTTTTGTCAACTTCCTTCTTCACTCTCTTAGTGGTGTAACCCCAAGAGGCAACAAAATGAAAACACACCATTACTTTATTCAAAATTAAAAAAAAAATAAAAAGATTTCCCTTAATTTGATCCTTATTGGAAACATTACGGGTAATATTGGTACAAAACTCAGAAAATCTAATTGGAAAGATTTAGTTGTTTCTGGACAATTTAACGCAGAAATGTTCAGTTTTACTTATTTACTTTTACTCTCTTACTTGCGTCTGTTAGTAAACTACAAAACACAACCTTCTTTTTTTGAGGGCACCATCTTTCCCTTTCATACACTTCCTAACTTTTTCATTATTTCTCATCTTTCCCCTTACAGCCCCTTGGATACTTTTTGTTTGAACAAAGCAGACTCACAGTATCTATTACAGAAGTTAAAAATAACTTCTCTTTGTGTGTGTGTAGGTTTTGTTACTCTTTATTCTTCCAAAATGTGCATTTTTGTTTTAATGTTTGGATTTCAGTAGATTGCGCATTTATAAGTTGGACTCGAGAAGAAACTAACAAACTATGATGATTACTGTAATTGCACGCAGCACTCATAATTATAATGGTGAAGAACAAGGAGAGTTACGCAGAATTGTACTTATTTTTACATGATGCACGATGGATTACTGGAGAACAAAAAAAAAAAAAACACTACAAAGCGTCTGATTGATCATGCTCACAAAGGCAATGATTACACCTTGGAGGAGTAAGCTGCTGTCTTATTTAGCAGCTACATTTTGGATCTTTTTCATCCCTGAATAATACAATCTGAGTGGCCCTTGTTACATAAACAGCTTAATAATATGATCTGAAGAGCTTTGAATGTTAATTACCACACACAATTGCAGTTTCCAGGTCCAAAATCATAGCTGTAGTCAAAAATAGTTAAGTCTGATTAATCAGAGGTTTTGATCCCTTTCTAAAAGGAAGAGTGCATTTCACTGACTCATTTCTGCCTAATGATTGGCTACTTGTCTGCAGTTTTTTAATGTTACACTGGTCACTGTTACTGTATTGTCTCCACTGAATCATCATTATGAAGATTGACCTTTTTCTGAAAAAAAAAAAAAAGAGCAGCAAGGAAAGAAAGGAAGAGAAAAGTGCTAATTGAAGGAGACGTGCAACTCTTAACTCCTCCAGGGCTTTTATTTTGTTAAAAAACTGTAGGTGTAATCAAGAGGCGCTGCTGTCAGAAAGCAACCCGGCGCCATAACAGCCTGTCATCACTTCCTGAAGGTGAGAACCGAGGGATTGTCTACAGGCGGAGGGTTGTTGATTCCCATTCATTAAGCGAGGGAGAGAGATTATATACCGAAAACCATTAGAGGCCATTCAAAGCTCAAAGGCCTTTTGTTAAGGAAGGCATTAAGTACCTGCAGGTAAGCAAGGAAGTGTTCCAAGACAGATTGTGCAGGGGAGGAGGCAATCTCATCTCTTGTTTTAGATGTGTGTGTCCTTGTCAAAACAGGATGTGTGTGTTGGTGTGTATGTGTGCACACTTGGGGGCTTAAATTACACCTCCAATAAAACCAAAAGTAAATGCGTGCTCATTTAAGTTCAAGACTTCAAACTCTTTAAGTTCTGCTGCTTTATTTATTGTTAGAAACACATTTCTGATAAATACACTTTTTATGCGAGATGCAGGTTATTTAGAATGCATGTATTCACTCACAACGGCCATGCGGTTGAAGTCGGCGTCAGTCGGCCAATAAAGCAATAAAAGTATAAAGCTTTTAAACACAAAAGGAGTTGCAGGCGGCGTCGACCACTACAGAAGAAGAAGCTGACCGAACGGAACAATGGGGCCCGCAGACACTCAGGCTGGAGCAGGTGGACGATGCAGATAGCGCCGATACTGCTGACTCGTTTGGATCTCGGCGTAACCGGAGACAAATGCACACACTGTAAATGTCTGATCAAAAGAGTGCATTACCAGCTCAGTGAACTTTACGATTGGGTTCGGGCTCTAATGAGCATGAAACCACAATCTCGTGTCCCCTGTTTCTACGGTGAGATTGAAAAATTAATTTCAGTAATTTATTTATTCTCGTCAAGGCTGATGTTTTGCAGTGGGCTCGTCCTTCACCTGCTGTCACTGAGATTTCTTTGAAAAAAGGGTTGAACATATACAGTAATTTTCAATGAATGCATCTCCTTTGGTAAGAGCTGAGAATTTATCGCAGGAAGCCTCCACTTCCAACAGAACTGATGACTATTAAAGAAAATACCTCACTAAATATGATATCAAATCTAGGAATTATAACTTTATTTATCATTATTTTTTACTTATTTACTCTTTTAATAGGATTAGATCCTGAGTTTAGAATAATTTAAATTACCTTACAAATATTCCTCTGAACCATTAAAATGAAAACAAGGAGAAACATCTATTTGATTTTAATTACCCTGTGTATAAATTTGTTTTTCTGATAAAATACATATTAGTTTTCTATGTTTTGACCTCAATTTGAAGTAGAACAGAGTAAACAGATGGATTATAATGATTTCTTGTAAAAGCAAACATCCACTGGTAATATCTTCTATAATGTCGTTCATTGAGGATACTCACTGTGTTTTTAGTTTTTTATGTTTTTCGTATCCCTGCTCAGGGGAGCATCACAGGCGCTGCTGCACTGAAACCCTTATCCAGAGGGCAGAATGTCAAACAGGTGGTTGAGCGGATGGGCAGGGATGGCAGCGCTCGACTTTGCCCTTTTCCCTGCTCTGATGGAGGGCAGCTGGTAGCCAACTCCTCTCTAAGCCACAGACGCACTCTGCTGTCCGAAGTTGCAGCAGGAGCAGCAGTCTGTGATGAGCCGTGTGGGGTGTATCTGAGAAAATGATGCAGATTAGTTATGACAAAAAAGGGTGCCAGTGTTGACACCAAAACTGTCCGGATATTTGATTTCTTCAAGGTGGACTTAGTCACTTAAAGGATGCTGCATATCGACCTAAATCATGTACATACAGTGCACTGTACAGGCAGCACTCAATATAATAAAGAGAAAATAGACAGATTGTGATCTTTTGCCCATTAAATTAAGCAATTTTGCTTCTGAGTTAATAACCATTTTATTATCTGAAAGCAATTTCATAACTTAAAGGTGATAATGCAGTGTTAATGGAGGAAAATCCAGAATAAGAGTAAACTAGCAACAACATCTGGACACATTTTTATTACAAACTTTATTGAGACATTAGTTGGATGAGCAAGTTTTTGCTTTGCCTCCTGAAAAACAGTGAGAAACTCCTCCTCTAACCTCTCTAAGCACAATGCAGCAAGATGCTCACACTGTAAAAAGTGTAGTTAGCTAGCTAACATTGGCTAGATGCTTTTACAATGTTAATTTTGCTTGTTTGCAAATGACAAACTTATCTTGTAGCTATGGTGCTCTGCTGTGCAGACATTTTATATTAATCCCATTGTGTTGCAAATTTCATTGCAACACAATGTTGTAATGACAATAAAGCACTTCAACTTTATAATATATTATAATTCAGATGGACAGTAACTTGTGCTTTTAGCAATTACTTTAACCAGAAACTATTTAATTTTTACTTGAACACATTTCTCCAATTGTAAATTTCAGTTTTATTTATGTCCTTTTTAAAGAAAATAATTGCACTTTAAATTGAGTTTTCAAACACAAAAAACAGAGATGATTGCCTTTTGAATTTTATACATAAATAATATTTTAACCAAGATTTATTATTTTCTTTCCAGCACTGCCTTCAGTAGCTTCCACAGCAACAAATAAATACTTGCTTATTTGGCATAAAATAAAAGGATACGAGGAAACTTTAATACAAATCCGATCTGCATCATGAGGGTTTCTAATACAGATTTGGGCAATAATTTGAAAAAGATCACCATCAACAACTTGTTAGCCAAAAAATATCCAGTCACTGTAGTTCCTTGCTGTGTATTTACACACTACATGAATGAAATGCTGCCAAGCAAGCATCAAGTATGTTTAACGTGTGAAAACCTTTATTGAATTTTTTTCTTCTCCTACCTCAGAAGACTTACTCTTGGGATTTTGTTCTCAAGTCTGAGGGCCTTTGAAGCTATTTTTGACTTGCTCAACCTACTTTTGAAATGACATTCACATTTTTGCTCTCTTTTCCTTTTTTTTTTTTTTTTTAAAGCAAGGAATAATCCCACTTGACACAACCTTTGGTCCATTTTTGGGAGGTTTAGGAGACTCAAAATCAACTACGAGGGTTTGTTGAGGCTGACTAACAGGGTGTAGAGATCCAACTTCTTATAGTGTGTGTGAATCAGCTTTATGGGCAGTTTTTTGGCTTGGTGCTTAAAAGGTCCTTTCTATCATGACCATCCAAAAATCAAACAGCAAATTAACAACAATGTAACAATAGTAACATCAACCTAATGTGGAAAAAAATGCTGTTTTTGGCTGCACAATAAAGACAGCGGGCAGTATTGGGGATTAGAGGGACAAATAGAAAAGTCAGTGAAAAAGCATTTCAGCTCTGCCAAACAGCGGCAAACAGTTAGCAGCATTTGGCCTCGATTGCCAAACTGAATAACAACCGAAAAGCAATAAGTGTGTAAAAAATGAACGGAGCGCCGCATTATTCCCGGTCTATCTCTGTTCACCAGCCATGGAAAAACGCAGCATTAGCAAACATGATTAGCTTTACATCGCTGTCACAATACTCCAGTGTATGATGCAATAAAGTATTTTAATAATACCATCCATACTGACTTCCAGATAAAGCTGCTCCGCCAGTTCATTTAAACTGAAACTATGACAGCTGCTGTCATTATATATTCATTGGGAGTCAATTAAGCCAGTGAATCAATTAGCTGGATGAACACTATGTATGTGATATCTTCTTAATTACTTGCTACCGTTGTATGTCCTCACGCCATGTGGTCCCTCTGTCTGCTTTTTTTTTGCTTTTGACTCTGGCCATTAGAGGCGGAGGAGGCGTCGATGCCAGCAGACGAGCCCCGGCTATTGGCTTTTCTGTGTGCCAGTTGGTGAATGTGACAGAAAAAAAAAAGAAAGCAAGAGAAAGTGAGCTGGGGACTCCTCTCTCTTTTTTTTTTTTTTTTTAACAATGGATGCACTCCATCCCCATCTTTTTTTTTTTCTCTCTTTCCTCCTGCTGAGTCTCTTTTTACAGAGTGTTAGCTCTGCCCGGCGGAGAGCTGCAACGTGCCGCGGCCACGTGCTGGCGGCCACCTCACACCACAGACTGGAACCTTGACCTCGTAACACCCCCCCTCGAGGCCCCCGTGAGTGCTCCCTTTTTCCCTCCTCTGTCCTCCATCCTCCTTCCCTTGGCCAATTCCCTTTCCTCTCCCTCTCTCTTTCTCTCTTCCACCCTCTCCCTCTCATTCCAAAATGTTTTTTTTCTCTTCCTCTCGCCCGGCTAAACTGTCCCACTTATTCCTCCATGCCTGCTCTGTCTCCCTCTCTCCTTCCCCGTCTCCTTCCATCCCTCTTCGTCCCAGTCAGTGCATCCTGCTCCCGGCGGCAGCGAGAAGCCGGCTGCCTGTGACTGGAATCCCTCATTATGCTGCCGAACGTGACAAATCAACAAAGACACGCGCCCTGATTCACACTTCAAGGTGCGACTCGTTGTAGGCTGGAAATGTATTTATCTGCTGTCTTCGACGGTGGTACCCCCTCACAGACTCACTTAGATATTGGAACAGGGGGGGAGGAATAGATAATTGTTAAGTGCAGTGAATTAAAAACAACAACAACAGCTAAAAAAAACATTAAGACAAAAGACCCTGTGGGCTTGAGGGATCATAATAAATGCAGAGCAAGCAATTACTTTGACTGGTTGTCACGTCATTCTCTGTTAGAAAAATGCTCCCAGTAGAGACACAATGTGCATACTAATCAATAGGAGTGTGTGCACAAGGGGGAGGGGCTTCCAAAGAGAGCATGTGGAAGCTCATTCACTGGTGCAAATGAGGGGTAGCATGTTCACAGATTAAATCAGCGCCTATAGAGTTATTTTCTTCCCCGCTCGGCGACTCCGAAGCTGTTTTTTGTTGCAGTTTAATTAATGGCAGCAAGAGTTCGACTGACTCTTCTTTAAAGCTTCCATTACCTCCACACTTGATCCTGTCACATTTGCTGGTAATCGCAGACAGGAAGTGCTATTAACATGCCACATCCGCCATGTATCACAAAAGTAAATTGGCTCTCTTCTGGGATTCTGACTGTTTTTTACTCAAACCAAAGAGGAAAAAAAATGCAGCCTTGCTTGTGATTACATTTTTCATGCCCAAAGAGAAATCGGAAAGCGTTTCAGCTCACTTGCTTCCATAATTCAGCAATAACAGCATCATAGAGAAATAACTACACTATGCATACATACTCAGAACACTTAAGGTGGAATTTAAAGAGCAGCTTGTTAAATTTTGTGGATTTTTTTTGGACACTTTTGCAAAATTGCCTTTAACATTCACGAGCGGAAACCAGCCTCGCTTCTGATTAGATCTGTGTCTCCTCACGTGATGAGTCAAGAATGAAAGTGTGTGTGTGTGCAACCCCTGCAAAACCGACCTGGCCTAGTTTCATCCCAGCAAACACCTCACCTCAGCTCGACGATGCAACGACACCCAAACCTTAGACAGAATTAGATGCATGCCAAGTGACGCACGCTGCCTGTCACATATTTGAGCATGTTTCCCTGATTGCTCTGCGAGATATCTACAGGCTCAAAGCCTTTTTTTCTCTCTACCCTTCTCATGCAGCTTAAGCTGGCTGGCAGTCGGCCCGCACACATTAACACTCGCTGACACACTCAAATGCAGACAGCCACATGCAGGCGCAAGCACACACACACTTCTAAAGAGCTGCAGGAAGGCAGAGGCCGATCACATCATGCAAATCGCTGTCGCTTGTTGGGACGTGCACAGCATCAGAAAAGAAATGAAAAGAGGGAATGGAGGAGAGCAGAGGAGGGGAAAAAGGAGGCAGAGGGAGCAAAGGAATTGGACTTAGAGGCTGCAGCCATGTTTTTTCAAGAAGCTTTTGTGTTCTTGACCCCCATTGGTTCCTCTTCACGCTTGCCTGACCATCGTGACAGAGTGTGTGACATGCCGTCGGACGCCGCAAAGGTCAGAAGATAAGCATATGGCCCTTGGGATAATAGAAACAGAGGAAAATATGTATGTCGGCCTGTGTATGCGTCTATCACCTTAAATCCCCCTCCCTCTCTCTTTCTCGGCTGGTCACCGGCTACAGGTGGCTAGCAAGGTGACACGGCATCTTGTTGTCGAAACAGGGGCCGGCCATATGCCTCCACTTCTGTGAAAAGCTGTTTTCCTTGTTGGGCAAGCATATGTCTGTGCCAAAAGTTGCTGCTACATCGGCGGACTCGTTTAATTTATTGTTGTCAGCGTTTGCTCTCTTCATCCGCGGACATCTGGGAGGGTGACTGTGCAAAACGAACATTTTTTTTGGGTTGTTTTTATCTTCATTAGTCTCATGATCAATGTGGGATTACCGAAGTTTTCAAATAAACAAGGAAGAAAAAAAATTGCAGACTTTTTCTAACTTCTTTTCATTTTCACTTAGGGAGAAAAAAAAAGAACCCCCATCTGAAATAATTATTTAGATTTAGATATCAACAACCCTCCTCCGGTGGTAAAACATTAAAATATGCCATCTGCTTCTTCACTACCAACATACAAAAGCAGTGAAGCTTAGGCAGCTAATTTATCCAAAATGTTGGTCTTGCAGTCTGGGAATTATATTCGCAGCCAAATTATTCCTCCTGCATTGCAGCACTTTCTTCACTGAGTGATGGTCCTTTAACAAGCTCCTCTAAATAGCACGAAGGATCCCCGAGCTTAATGATGCTTGCCGTCGCATCCCCTTCTCCAACAGGTGAGGTCAGAGATGCCATTTTTTTTTAAGCAAAGTCACTTTTATGGTGAATAGTTTGTTTTTGTTCAAATAGGGAGTTTGTTCCGAAATGACTGTTATCATGAAGGTGACACTGTGATGTTCCTCAGAAGCCGTTATGTACCTTCACTCCCCGAATACCTGTCACATATTTAAGAGTTTTAAAACTTTGCAGAAAGCAATATTCTTACTAAAAGCAGTAGCTTCTGTCGCTTGAGTGAAATAATTAGTTTTCTTTTTATTTAGTGCAACTTATCTTTTTTCGTTTCTCTTTTTTTTAATTAAGTGGAAATAATTGTATCCCTTGATGGCAATTACTTTGCACACATTGTCCTGCAAAATATCCAAAACTAATAGAGCTTAAGTCACCCAAAAACCCATTATTACAGGTAGTTTGGGCTCCTTTTTGTGACTAAATCCCTAAATTGATTGTGAATTAGCAATTACACTTTCAAAGTTATTGGAACTTTATGAAACTTTTTGTTCTTGGATTGGTAGTTTTAAAAGCACAGCATCGTACACTGGCATACCAGATACAAACTGAATTAAACTGATCTTAAAAAGGGACATAACCAGCTGACACTGGTCCAGTTGGTAATGTGTAACGTAGCGCTGAGTGAAACATGTATTTCAGTGAAATACTTAGCTTAGTTGCGAGTAGGAAAAAAAACATGGTTGGTTTTTAGTGGTTTAAAGCGGCATCTTAGCAGTTCATTGGAATGTATTTCCGAAAGATTTGAGTTGGGAAACTGGCAACGAAATAACTGATCTATTTTTGATCAGCACTGCCTAGTGTGACAAATTGACCTGAGTTTTGTGAGCCAGTGGAGCTGTGCTAATACAACCAATCAGAGCAGCTAGATGTGTGACATGTGACTTTTAATATCTGCACTGGTGATGCCCCGCTGCCATTCATCAAACCGAAACCAGCTCGTATTGGATAAATGATTGTCACTGGTCGAACACGAGCCAGGTCAGGGGGAAATCTGCCATCTACCCATCTGCCAGAGTGAATAAACTATGATCTTGCCAGATTGGTCTGGTTCCCATGCTAACAACCTCGTGCTACAGCTCTAGATTCAAACCATATGAAGTGACTGATTCTTGGATTCAGACAACAACAAATGACGACAAAGGCAATTGCTGCATGTGCCTCCAGTGTTTTAAAAAAATCACTATTATAGAAATGTAATTTATTCAGTTATTAATTCAAAGCTGCAAGAACCACAAGAAATAGTTAGTTTTCTAAATGCAAAAGTCCTAATTATATTTTGTTTTGGTTAATTACATGGTCAAATTTAAAGACAGTCTAATTTAAAAGTCTAAATAACACTGGAATCATCTTAGGAGTTACTCACAATGTGTACCGATTTAATTGCAGAATCTAAGATCAGTTTCTATTAATCTTCCGTAAATTATGCTGATCATGCATGAGAGCCACAAAAGAAGCTTTTGTGCAAACTGTCCTTGAACAAAGATTTTAAATCAAAACTAGTAGGTGACAATCAATGTGGTTATTAAAAAGAAGAAAACAAAACTAGAGTCCCTCTAGATAAATACAGAAAATGTCACAAAACAAATTGACTGATGATCTTTGATGGAATTAATGTTTATTTTGTGATTTGAAGACAAAATATTTCCATCAGTGCCTGGATTTTAAGCCAGAAAAACAAGTTAGTCTCTCTGTTCTTCAACATTACTGCAGTATCACTGATATCATTCATTTTAGCCCTGGGGGGGGCAGCCATTGGCTCCAGGCTTGTTGTTAAGAGATACAAGGTGTGTTTGGACACACTCCACGTCCCATGTGCACTCACCGAGGAGAATCTCCTTCAGGTGTGCATGCACCTTGTGATGTGACACGAATCCACCGTGGAGATTTCACATGCGCCGCCATCAGACCTGTAGAGCGGGTTGAAAAACAAACACACACAAACACACACACACGAAAAGAGGGCCCCTGCTAAATATTAATCTGCCTTTTTTGTCTTATCACTTCAGCCGCATGTGTGGAACGTTTGGCAGGATGCTGGCAGTGCTCTGGATGAGCCCAGGGGAAGCTGGGAGAGGGAGAAACTTGGAACACACCTCATCACAGGACCCCACCAGATGCTGGAGTTGTTCACCCATCGAGCATGAAATTTTGTCTGCGGGGAGATGATTTATAATTTTACTCTTTCTGCTAGGGGAAAAAGAGCGAGAGAGAGAGACGCCGAAAAAGGAGGAAAT
>JAUZTA010000020.1:9727072-9737906 GCA_034780835.1 Ctenochaetus striatus
TCATTTATGTCTGTAATTGCTGTTGCCATGCATCTCTCTCTCTCTCTGAACTCAACTGGTTGAGGGGCAGATGGCCGCCCACCATCGAGGTTTCTGTCTGTTAAAGGAAACTGTTGCCAAGCTTTTTCTCCTGGAAAAAATGACGGGTCTCTGTAAATTAGAGTGTAGTCTACATTTGCTCAACATGAAAACTGTCATGAGACAACAGTAGGTAGTGATCTGGCAGTAAATAAAAAAATAATCCCAACATCACTCATTTTAAATTGATTCTGAGCAAAATTATACTTTTAAATGTGAGAAATATTCATACGGTTGATTTGATACTTGATTTGGATAATGTATTTTGTTCATTTGCAAAAAGGAATTGTTAAATAAATGCCTATAGATCTTCTCTATCTTTTATTTCAAAAGCCTTTTCATAATCTGTTGAGGAAGCGTCCTGATTTCTTGGCGATTTCTCCCTAATTACATAAGATGAGGGAGCATGCGAAATGACAGATGGGTCATTCTAGTGATCGGGGAGATGAAGTGAATCATTTCTCCAATGATCCCGACACCAAAAAAACAGACAACAAAGTGCATCATCTGGACCGCATTAGCAGTCTGTCTCATTATTTGAAGGGAAAAAAAAAATCAAAAACATCTTAAAAACTGGATCTGTTTTTGGAGCAGAATCCAAGACTGAAGATTTGTGGAAAGTAAACAGATTTTAATGATGGTAACAACCAGATTAGACTCCCAAATGCAATGTCCCTCCCCTTAAGTATAAAAAAATAAACTTCTTTTTAGAAGCCGTTATTTGTATGAGGAACGGCAGAAAAATAAAACAAGACGACTTAAACATTGGCGGCTTTTAGAGCTGGGGCATCTAGCCTCAATCGGTGTTTGTTCCTTTAAACAAATTCTCCATAGCCGCAAACAAAAAAAGCTAAAACTTTCGTCTTCACTCTGCTAAATTATGCAGGAAGGATTCACTGTGCCCCAAGTCATCCTTCTGCACGACATTTATCCTGGGACAGAGTCAGCGGGTGGTTGACATCTGCAGAAGGATAGGGAGTGGCAGGGGCAGCACCTCTCAACAGGTGCCGATAATTAGCATGAAACCAAGCATGCCAAAATAAGGGAAAGTGAGACTAAAGAGAGGGCAGATACGTCAAAGCATGGCTCATCTCATGTTTATGTATACGGATGTTAAGCAACTCCTGTTTGACCGACACTCAAAGACGCCCAAAAGGTGGGAAAGGTGACGAGAAAACTTTTTTTTCTTTTTTTCCTGTGATCATCCACGTTCCAGGCAAGGATTTCTAAAAGACAGCAACTTTTAGATCCTCGTTAAAACGCTGCCCCCATCCTTGTCGAGCAAAAAGACCTGACAAGCTGTTGTTAAACACAAAAACACGAGCCATGCCGCGACAAAACACATCTCACGACACCGCTTCCTTTTTTTCGACTGATTAAGCCTTAATCACGCACACCTCAACCATGACCTGTTTCCTTTTTTCCAGCCCTGCTTGAATTCTTGCATCTTGCAGAGTTCGTGCACACAAAGGAAAGCAGCAGCATGTACTCCACACAGGGAATAACTATAATCATAGTGTGCAAGCTGGTGTTGAAGCTAATCTCCTGGCTGCTACAATGGACATTATGCATGCACGCATGTAGGCTCCAATGCACGGGCACACACACAACACACACGAGGCCTCTGTACATGGGGCGCCATCCACAATTCCTGTGGATCAGAAACCCAGCAGCTCTTTGATTCATCAGATCTGGAGAGCCCGTTCTTTATTCCCTAATGTTAGTAAAACGGGCACCTGCTGTGACTAATCTGCGGGATGAGGGAAGTAAGACAGAGTAGATTTCAGCGGCACATGGAAGAGCAGGAAATAGCTTTTTTTTTTCAGGAGTGACACAGTTTAAAGATGATTTTCAACTGTGACTAAGTGTTGATATTTCAGTGACAATTATTTGAATTGAAGCAATGTGAGTGAAGAGCTCTTGGTCTGCTAGCATGGATGATAAAGCTCCGGGTGGAAGTTTTCAAAATATCAAGGCAAGTAAAATTTATTTATAAAGCACATTTCTTAATAACAAGCCCAGACTCAGTGTGCTGTAATAGGCAAAGATCATACGATGATAAAATAACTCTGTATGTGGCTTACAAACTTTTACTCTGACGATTTTACTTTGGATTTTAGATCATTTGAAAGGAGTCTGCAGCAACTGACAATGCAGTAATGTAATAATGTGCAATGAAAAAACAACAATTAGTTTTATCAAGGAAAAGCACTCAAATCATCTGAGATAACGTAGGTCACATAGATTAAAATGCAAATTGAATGCACAAGCAATATTTAGGATTTTGTATGTTTAGTATTACTGATGCATTACCATGGAAACAGCAGTTTAGTGATGTAGCTGGTAAAAATAAATCAAAATTTGTGATTTTTTTAAAAACAATTTTCAGATCATTTTTCTGGGCAATGTCAGAGGATGACATCAAATCATGTGGCAGCCCCAATGCAAGGTTAGACAAAAAAAGGCATAATATATACATACACGCATCAAATTTTACATGCATGCAGATGGTTATGCACATATATAAATGTTGTCCTTGTTAATGCATATTTTGTTTAGTTATTTTATAAGCTATGACTTAACTTTTGCTGTAATTTTGCCTTAAAAGGAGCATCAAACACACAAAAACAAGCAAAGTACCACAAAATGACCCCTAATGTACATTTCCTGAGTAAATGTGTGTCTGTGTTGTGGACGGTGTCGAGCTGCAGGGTAACAAAAAGGTTTTTCCAGCTCCAAATGGAAGCTGTTTGAATACCCCACTGTCTTATTTATGAGCGAGAGTAGGGATCATGACATCCGCTCCTAATTGGGTGCATGAATGGTAGTGAAGCGGGCAATGATGTTACACAGAAAATACAGTTAAAAAAGACAACTTTTTGATATATACGCAGCATATATTTAAGATGGTAAAATGCATCAGTGCTCTGTGTCTTATCACCTCTTGTAAAAAGCTATTGTGCAGCAGAAAAGAGCAACCCCTCCTCCACACACACACACACACACACACTAACACACACACACACAACCCCTCCATCACCGGGGGATCAAAGCGTACAGAGTCTGCAGGTAGATGCTGAGGTGTTGAAGGGAGTAAATAAAAAGTGTTGGAGCAGCAGGAGGCAGTGGCATCAGCAGAATGAACAGGTAAACACAGAGGTATGAGCCGGCCGACAAACGGAGGAGCTTTCTTTCATGGAAGATGAAAATATTCCAGCAGAAATGGAGGGACTTTGCTTCATGTCACATTTTGCAAGGGACTCTTTGTTCTGAGCCTGGCTGATGCTCCTGGGGAGGAATAGCATCGGGATGCGGTGACATTGACCTGGAAGAGTGGCTAGAAAATGAACAGACAGATGGGCACTGTTATAAACAATGCCTGCCTGTCTGTCTGCACCAAAATGTCACTTAAATGCCCAGAAACTTTGGATTAAACACTCAGGATTAACTGTACTAAATCTTTATTTATATTAAGCTTCCTAACAGGGATTTAAAACCAACTTTTGATTCCCATCTAAACACAATGCACATAAAAAACCCTCCAAATCTCACACTCAGGATGATGTCATGTAAAAGCTTTATTCAAAAAAAGGCCTGATCACCTCTTTTCTGTTGCTTAGTTTATAGACAGGTCAACCTCAGAGAGGTTAAAGCGTGTTTCAGATTGAAAGGACAGACACAAAATGGTAATTTTTACCTCCAAATCCAAAACTGGCACCCTTGCATGTAGGAATAAAAGCGCCCTGAAAGACTTAATACTTTCCAATTATGTTTTTTCGTTCAGTAACATATTCTGCTCTAATGGATCCACACTTTGCCTTTATCCAGCTCCTATTATAAGACCTGCACAGCATATGAGCCATATATTTATGGAACATGTCTTATATTTTCCTTTTTATCATCTCCCCTCATTTTTTGAAGAACTGTTAGACCCTTTTACGCTGACAAGTCAGACTATAGATGCATTGAAATGACTTTGTCCTTGGAGTTGATGAGACATGACTTAGAATGAAATGTAGAATTAAATCCATAGAGCACAGCACACCAGAAACTACACCACAAGAGCAAGAACTTGGAAAGAAACTGTAAAAAAAAGTACTCAGAGCTTCCAGCGAAGTGTGTATGATCTTGGTCAAAGAGGTGACAAGAACCCTAGAGAGTGGCTGAGACAAAACTATAGAGGTCTTTTTTTGTCTGTGATGAGAGATTTTGCCAGAAGGACCGACAGCGGCAGCAACTTTACAAGTCTGGGTTGGAAGGACAGAGAAAGGGAAACCAATCTTGAATAAAAAAAAAAAAAAAGCATCGTAGAAGCCTGGAGTTCGTAAAAAATCCAGTGACCCATCCGGAGAGTTTGTTACAAAAGATCTCATTGTCTGACAAACTGGAAATTAAACTGTTTGACTAGAATGCAAAATACTCGCCGGGAATACAGTAACTCCATAGTGTAAGTTGGGGCACTGGGGAAAAAAACAAAGAGAGTCATAGGCAGAAACATTCTTAAAAAGGACTTATTATGCTCATTTCCAATTCTATATTTTTATTCTGGGACTCCACAAGAGAAGCACTGCCTCATCAACCATTGTTTGTTGAGTGAAAATTGACTGAACATTAGGAGCTTTTGCAACAATGCCCTGTATTCACATTTATTTTGGCTAGACGGATATACAATATGGTAGCAACCACAGTAATGACAATCAAGTGATGAAAAAGTCCATTGAAACAAATTACGAACAGGCTGCCTGGGAAGGGAAGAAATGCAAAAAAACAAAAAGACAGAAAAAGAGCAATAACAACAGATAAATGTGCCAGAGAGAAGAAATACGCATCAACAACAGCAGCAAAAACAAAACTATGTAGAAATGTCAAGTAAAAACCGTAAAAAATGTCTGTGAAAATAACCAAAGCAAGATCACAGCAGAACAACTATATCATCTAGCATTCAGTGAAATGATCTCCTGTGACATTCCTGTCTAAATGTGTTATTTATTGTGATTCTTTCCATTTATTCAATAAAAAAAAAGAAAAGAAAAGAACTTAAAGCAAATTTACCAAGCTCAGTTTGATCCGAAGAGTTTCAAGTGATAAAAATTCCTGCAAACAGCGTGGTGACAAATGGATTTAAGTTGTAAGAGAAGTGAGAAAGAGGGGTAACTTGCCTAGCAATGCCTTTTGAACAGAAAGAAGGCAGCATTTTATCCTTTTATTACTCAGAGAGATACCGTAAACTGCATGTTTTTTATGCTGCATGCATACGCAAAACATCACCATGATCTAAGACTGACATACCTGATAAAACAACTGTCAGCCTTTATCAGCCTTTAAGAGAATCTAACTGTCTTTGTGAGTTCAAGAATGTGTCTTTAAGGTGGAAGCTCCTCATCAAGCCAAATGCCCAGATAATTGTGATCTGTTACGGAACCAATTTAGGCCGCGTTCAGCTAACTTAATGCTGTAGGTGTCATGATCACACTTCCATCACCTCCTAAGTGCACAGCTAACCAAGCTAATGAGCCAACAGCAGCTGAAGTAACAATTAAAAGACAGTTAGCGGTTAGCAATAAGCAAAGCTACAACCCCCTAAATCACAAAAAAGTCTTGGAGGAACAGTTTAATTACTTTTACATGTGTTTACCTCATTATTTGAAGTGCATGTTGAATTTGAACGTACAATTTGTAGCATAAAATGTGTTAAATACGAAAAAACAGCAAAATAAGTGCTATTTAAAGAGTTAGCTTCAGGGCATCTACCCTCGCAGGCTTTTAGCTTTAGGCCTAAAGACCTCAGCTGTTAACCTTCGACAGCAGACTTCGACGCTGCAGTGGCTTCTGAACTTTGCAGTATGTGTTCTTGAATGGAAATGACTCCAAGCTAGCAGATTATAGGTTGAACAAATCTGCAAACAATGATGGGACAAAATCCAAACTTCTGAATGTGCCAGGCTCATGTGGGGGGAAATCCAAAAACACTAGACGCTGTAACCGCTGCCAAAGAGGCTTATGAAGCAGCGCTTTAAGGTGCTGAATACTTATTCCACTCATTTTATAAGATGTTGGCATTTTGGCTTCTGTCGATGGCAAAAACCCAACAAACAAAGAAAAACAGAATATTTTAAAGGATTTCAAAGAGGTTGAACATTTTCAAGGCAGCGCATAAATAATTTTCAAAGCCGCAGTTTGTGGAGTACTTGATTTTTCAATGTTGCATGTAATCATTGTGTATGATAAGGTCAGACTCGGCTGCTGAACTGAATGGAATCTAATACAACACAGAGAAATGATGTTTGTAAATGCTTTTAATTTAAATGTTCCCCCTGAATTGCAAGACACGTGCCTTTGTGTGTATGGCTGGCTTTATATGGTCTTATCATCTAAAAAATTAATAAAGGTGAGGAAAAAAATTACTTGTTTGGAGGAACGGCTCACAGTCCTTGGTCCAGCACCTCTGCAGAGAACAGCTGCAACTGTATTTATGTTTATCCAGCAGATAATTAACTATCGATTCAATCCTTTGAATTTCTGGTTTTTCTGATAAAAGGCATGTGGAGGCCACACGCCGATGATCTGCAACATTTTCCCTCTGCAATGCTAAAACACCCATCTCTTCTGTATTCTGCAGAAAGCCAAAAGGCGATTGAGCGCCTGAGCTTTCTTTTTCAGATTCAGCTGACCCTACCTGACCTCAATGTACAGCTTCCCTCAGCCCTAATTCATCCCTCTAACCCCTCCACCCTCTCCACCTCCTCCCTTGCAATTTTAATACAGCTCAAATAAGTTGGGCATGTCTGCAAAGTTTTCTCCCATCAATTGGTTTTGAGTCCCTGATGGATGGCCCTTAATTCACTCTACGTGTTGACATGTAGGAGACGGGGCGCCACCATTTTAGAAGTCAATATCACGCAGACAGATTGGCAATTTAAGAAAGAGGAGTGACACGTCGAGTATTCAGAAGGGACGTATCAGACATTAACGTGTGCCAAAAGATGACAGTCTGCATCCCCAAAAAAAGAAAAAAAAAGGGGAACGCAAAGAATGTGGCATTTTGTCAAAAAAGAGCAACGCACTGACTTTGTAAAATACATTAATTGGCTGCCATATTTTATAACTGACACAGTCAACATGACCTTGCTTTGAAATTGATCCAAAAGGTGCTTTGAGTTTTAATTTTAAAATAACTCACCTCCTTTACACAGCGAGGAAGCAGGATAGCATAGCAATTAGGGAAAAAAAAGGGTTTAGTCCTTTGTGATGACAAATCATCCGCCCTTATGAAGTGTCTCTGAGCATGAAAATAAATCTGTATAAGCTTCAAGGATCCAGACTGTGGTTAACCCTCACCTTTGACCTTCCTGACAACAAGAACCAATGAAAAAAAACCCTTAGGGCCCGTTATTAAAACAACAGTGGATATCTAAAGCCCAGCTTGAGGCTCCTCAAGGCTGCAATCATCTTCAAACTGCACTGAAGGGAAGGTTAGATGGTAAAAACAGTATAATTAGTAGTTTGATGTTGGAGCCTCATCAGTTGAGGGGCTCAAGGAAGATTTTTATTGTCTCATATTCATAAATAGACTTTTTTTTTTCGCCTGGTGGTTGAGAGAAGGAGGGAGGTCAGGAGGTCACAAAAACACAATCTTCAAACTGACCTGAACTCATAACAGGAAAAAAAAATATGTTACAATGAAAATATCCAGTGTTTTGGTCTGATTTAAGCATCTGAAACGCTCGATATACGGCAAAACATTACAGCTAGTCAATGAATGCTTTCAGCTAATGCTTAAATGTGCATGCTAACATGCTAATGATGGCTGCTAACATGGTAAAGTTTAGCTGGTGTAATGTTTACCATGGTCATCATCTTTTGCTATTGTATCACTTTTGCAAATCTTTGGCCATAAACCAACATTTTGGACAAATTACAAATGTAACTGCTTTGATAATATGTTCTTTCAGTGGACTGAGGTATTTAAAGCAACAGTTTGCCTCGCTAGTAGCACAAAAGGACAACTTAGGGTGTTTCAGAATCATGAAGATTTATTATCTTGGGAGAAAACAAGTCTACACGAAGGTTCATGTAGTTTATGTCATTCAACGGTTGTTGAGTTATTTTAATGTGAGCCAAAGTGAAGGAACAGACCTTTGCCATGCTGCCATTTTCTCAGCAAACATTAAAAATAGAAAGACACTTACAACACAAGAAGAAAAAAAACCAAAAACTTTCAGCTATCTTATCTAAAAGTTGTCTTTTTCACAACCTCTGATCTTTTGTTTCCGTCTGCCTGAAGCATCGGATGGACAGGATGTTCTTGTCTAACTGCAATCTTTCTTCTATTCCTGGTTCTTTGAAAATATATTGTAGAGAAGATCAAGTTCTGAAAAAGAAGCAGTGGTCTTCTCTGTTCATAGTCTTTGCATTATGGCGCTGATGAACTTGTTTTTTGCCTTTTTGGCACCATCTTGTTGGCAAAGTGCAGGAGGATAGTGTTCAGGCGGTAAGCACAGCCCTTCAGTCTGACAAAACAAATAGATGTGTGCATGACAGAAAAGCACAGTCGGCAGAATGAGCAAAAAGAGGGGTGTTAGGGGATTTGGCTGATCTAGCTTGATATACTGAAGGAGAACAAGAGTAAGCTAAATGTTCAATAAACTGTAATAATGACAAAAACAGAACCACAGCCAGATTTTATACAATTTATAGCTTTCAGATTATTTATGGGCACAGAACAAGAGCAATTTCTATCTGTGAAATATTCTCCAGTATGCATCATAAAACCCACAATACAGTGTAACTTAGGAGAGCCCAGCTCAGCCCTGCTGTCAGCCGGCTGTGAGGTAAAACAACACTTCACTGATTCAATTTGAAATCTCAGATACATTAGACGGCTGCTGTGGGATGCATCAAGTGAGGTCGGTTTAAAAAATATCTTTTGTCTACGGCTTCAGCTGTAGTCTTGAGTGCCACTTACTGCTGTTTGAATGATTTACATGCATAATGTGTCCTCATGTGGGCTTTTAATTAATGTAGTTATGTCATGACATGATCACCATTCATGTAATTAAAAAGCAAGACACTATCATTGCTGCTTTTTGTATGTGTTTTGTTCTTTGCAGCCTTTTACTGCATTGTTATGATTCAGGTTTATTTTCTAACCTCTTTAATGTACACAAAAGTATATATTGTGACTTAATCCTGCAAGATCACGAAAACAGAAACCTTAAAAAATTGAAGAGTTACTGAGAGTCTACAAAAGAAAACTCAACGAGTCTGCAAGGAATCCTAATGCACACTTCAATTTCACAGGGGGACGAAGCTGAGACCTTACAGACTCATCATGAATCCTTGTCCTAGTCTTCACTGGAAATGGGTCAAGTTGCATTATTCAAATGGAATGCATTGAATTTTTATTGTTTTAAAAGATAAATATAACATAGCTGCATAAAAATAAGACCGATGCGAATGGTGGTTGGCGTACTGAAAATCTATAGTGAAATAAATATACAATAACTACATGAAAATTTAAGAAACCTACTTATTTAAAAGTAAAAGACATTTTTTATTAATAATAGTTAGTTATAATAATTAGCACAAAAGCACATAATCACAACATTTAAATAGGAGTAGAAGCACAGTTTTAAAAAGTAATATGAAAAATACTTCTCTTTACTTGTTTGCATGTCTGTCCACCCTCGTTGATTCCAGCTTGCCTCCCAAAAATGGAGTTAAACTTCCACAACACTGGAAAAAAGAGCTATTGGAAAATAATTTCCACTTCTGCAGAAAATACCATGTTTATGTTGTCTGAAGGAAGAAAAGTGTTTTCTCTGTTTAAGGGAGGCACACTTGGTCCGGTGCTGCCTGTTGTTTACTTTGGTTTGTGTCTCCATTACCTTCCAGAGTGGTCAAATAATTAGAAATAATGACCAGATCTCGCAGACCACAAACAGGCGTTCATTTTCACCCCAAAATGTTCGACAACTGGCAGGTTTCATTATTTTCTGTCTCCCTATTGCCTCCTCCTGTTAAGCACATACCAAAACAAGTGAGCTTAAATTTTGGAGAAACATTCAACAGTTTGCATCTTATGAGCTTCACAAATTACATATTTTTCGATTTCAGGCCTCGCTATTTAGCACTTTGAACCATTCTATTATAAAACATTTTATTTTCCCTTATTCTCTCTCTTGTGTCGCCCTCTTTCTTTGTCTGATTATGTCAAAATTCAGCAAGTAATCCTTCAGATGCAACCTCTTGATCCTGAACTAAACCTGTGCTTTGACTTTTGGGTTTTCCTAATTAGGAGACATAACAGGAAATGTATTGGGATGTATAAATCACACAGTTTCAGCTTCTGTGCTCTGTAAATTTAACATAAATCCCTTCTGAGTCATAAACATGATAGCAGACATTATAAATGTTCTCAATTTAAGGCTGCAAAACTTGAAATAGACCAAATACATATGAGTATAAATGCACACACTCCAATTAGTTCAGTACTTTTAAGCTGTTGTCTAATATATAGAATTAACTTGGCAGTGTTCCCTCTAATGATCGTGAGAAGGACTGGCAGCCAGTTGACTGACCCCCCCCTCACCACCCTGTTAGTCATGGGGGCAACTTTCTCCGCAGCTTTAAGAGAGCCAATTTGCAAATGAACTTCATCATGAACAAATATGGCCCCGGTTTACGGGCAAATCCATCCATAACAAAAAAGACCTCCGAGATGCTGATTTTTTTTTTTCTTTTTCAAATAAGCATT
>JAUZTA010000020.1:9810608-9825238 GCA_034780835.1 Ctenochaetus striatus
TCTCTCTCCGCCACAGACGCGTGAGCGCGCGTGCACACACACACGCATACAAACACACACGGACACACACACGCACACACACACGGACACGCACGTTTGGTCTATGTGCGCTTCTTAAAAGAACACAAAAGCCTTCACATCGACGCTAAAGCTGCCCAAATCTGCGCATTTTTTAATTTTAATTTTATTTTTAAAACACAAGGACAATCTATTATGTTGCTGTCACATCTGAGTGATACACCCAGTTTCATTTCATTTCATTTTCTTATTATATTTTTAGTTTATTGTCTTAACCTCAAGTAATGTCCACCGCTTCTGGATGTCATCTGGGTAACTCAAAAGGCACTGCGTCTGTCTGTCCTCGCCTGGTGTCCCTGTCTAGAAGCAGTTGGCTGTTCTTATTTGAAAGGAATAAAAAAACTGATGATAAATGTGAGCATAAAAATGCAGCCTCTGTGCTTGCTTGCTTTTTTTCTTTTCTTTTTTTTGCCAAAGCAGCCGCAGACACCCTGGTTAACAGCATCTTAAATCCGGATCAACTTCTGCAATGCAACTGAGGGTAGAAACAGAGATTTCAGCACCACGGACAGATCACCCCCCCTTACACCCCCCCTCTCCAAAAAAAAAAAATGTTAAAGCATATAAAGCCTCAGTGCAGACGAGCAGTGGAGGAAAAAAAAAAAATCATTGTCCTCTTACCGTTCTGATCCCGGTGAACGCCAAAGCATCCCGAAAATCACGGCTGTGCCCCTTCTTCTCTGTCCAACCTCAGTGAAAACATGGATTTCGTGATTTCCACCGTCCGCCTTTCTGTCGGCTGTCAAAAAGAGAGAGAAAAAAAATAAAAAATCCTTAAAGTCAAGTCTCGGTGTTTAGCTCCATAAACCAGGCATCGATGAGCGCAGCACATTTACAGTCTCATTCAGGCCAATAACGTGACAGCCAGCGCGGCAAAACGGGATCCGGTGTTCTTCCAGCGGCGACTGAAATTAGCAGTGTCATCTCGGAAAAAGAGCCAAAACCAAAGTTCGAACATGGTGAAGAAGAGCGGGCGAATAAAAACTCGGTAATCCCACATCAGACAAGAATTCATGCCGCATGCATTTTAACTGTGACTTTCATCCATGCGCACTGACGAAGCGGAGGAGAGAGGCACGAATCCCCCTCAATCTGCTGCCAGTGGTGCGGCTTGTACCAGTTTATGTATAGATCTGCCCAAGGTCTCTTTATTTCAATTGCCAGAGCGTCCGAATCGACCGGAGATCAGCGGGTATGTTCCTCCAGCTCTTCGCCTCGGATGCGGGAATCCGATCTCCCTGCCTCCAGTCCCGCATTGGTCATGAGATATCCCTATGTATGATCACAAGCTTTATCTTCCCACCAACGTTTCAACTAGTGGAACTTGATCTTGGTTGGTGCAAACCGGCGCATCCCCTACAGCGATGGACATATTATGAAACAATTACCATAGCATGACAGCCGAAACCGGTCGTAAAAATGCATAAATCCCCCAATCTCAGGACTGTCACAGCACGGAAATGAAAAGCAATTTAATGCGTGCAATACTCTTTAAGGGGGAATGGTAATGTAGAAGGAGGAGGGAGGAGGAGGGTGGAGGTGGTGGTGGTGAGAGGAGGAGGAGGGGGGTTTTTGCTGGAAGAAGACCCGTAGAGGGCAGCACAATGATGAAAAAGGCATCTTGGCAGGCTTTGCATTTCCAGGCTACACTTTGTAAGTCAGTGTATTTTAATTCAGCCGCAACAACCATTTGATTTGTCACTCAGAGCTTTGGCCATTCCCAACCAAGCCGGGCCATCTTATTTCCATGCTTTTGAAAGACACAACCGGACACGCCGAGCTCTTCCTTTTGTTATTATAATGCCATAAGACTTCAGATTCTTCTCAGCCAGCTTTTGATTTCCTTGGAGAGAAGTGGAAAGTAGATACTGGCCATCAGTCATCACATCTCTTCATTATTCAGTCAAGAATAAAGACATTGCTTGAAACGGCCTTCAAATGATTGCTGGAGAGTATTTATTTATTAGCATCACATTGTTTACTCTCCTGCTCACAGTGAGGCGATTCTTCAGTGTGAATATCTGCTTTAATGATGTGATTTGCTCACAAAAAAGAGAATATTTTTATTCGTACACCTCAAACTGATACGCCTGGTCTGTGTCCGACTGTTCATCTTCTTCACAAACTCAACCTTTGACCTGTTTTTGAACTTTGCAGAGTTCTGATTTAAGTTGCATCTGACAAATAAGGTCAAGCAAACACTCAGCATCTCTTTCCAAACACTTGGATTAAGCCCATAGTCTCAGATAACACAAATTTACAAGAGATCTGCATTGAAAGAAATGAATGTGATGTAGGATTAGGCTTAATCCAGTTTTGCACCAAATACTCGAGCATGCTAATGCTGCCATGTTGCTGTAAGCACTCTGTATTTTACCAAATCATGGCTTATTTGCGCGTTGTTGAAAGAGCGAATCGAGTCAAAGCCACAGCTGCCCTCTTACCCTCTTGCTGTGGGACGAGGAAACTTTAGAAGCACTTAACTAAAGCCTGAACAGAAAATCGAATTAAATCTAGCATATGGTGGGCCGCCATGTCCAAAGAGATTTCCCACTTAGTCAGTATTGTGTGGTAATAAGTCAACTCTTATGCTCTCTTTAGCATGCGAGAGGCGACAATAAGCGGATGTGGCATCCATGCCGCCTTACTGAAATTAGCCGTGGAGATGCATTGAATTATCTTAAAGTCTCTTGCTCTGTAATCGTATTAACAGTGGTCTATCCTGTGGGGACGGACAAATCTGTATCTACAGAGCCCCGGCTGGAATACATGCGGCAGGGTGTTTGCTCCCTCCCTCTGGAAAGGGACTGTATTTGCTCCCCCGAGAGGCATCGTGGTATCAGAGAGGAGAGTCGCTGTCCTAAATCTTTTTTTTTTTTTCTATTTTTTTCCCCTTTAAACAATTTTATGTGCAGCTGATGGGAGAGTGAGATACCCCTGATAAAGTAGCTCCTGCTGGTGTGTGTGCGTTTGTGTGAGTTTTATTTTGATAGACCTAACTTCAAAGTACAAAAGTTTGTCTGAACCCTGGTTGTGTATCTGGGGATGTTACCATTTGCATCCGCACACTTGTGTGTACACACAAAAAAACGGATGCTGCAGTGTGTGTGCACGTGTGTGTGTGTGTGCATGAATCTCTTTGTCACAAAGGCTAATGGGTTCATAGAAACACGGAAGCTATTATCATAGATCAGGTGCATTAAACACATAATATTATAATCAGGTCTGGGACAAATGATTAAGTAATTAAATGCAAATGAAAGTTCATGCTGTAGTGAATTTAACATGTATCTTCTGCACGAACCTGACCTGATGCTTTTTTTACTATGTTATGATTTTTTTTTTTTTTTTTTACAAGCTTATCATTATTAGCATAATAGTTATTAAATTATGCAAATCGTACTGTACCTAAGCTGGGGTCAAATAGTTGAAATCCATTCAATTCTAAAGTTATTTCCGCCTTGTTTTATGTTTAATTTGGCTAAGGGTTGCAGGTATATTGGCATGGTTTGGCACTGTTGGCACTGCAACCGCTGGTGTGACTCTGCCAGACAAGCGCTATGAATCAGAACAAAGGTTTAACCCAGGTACTGTAATGAGAGAGAGCTCAGTCTTTTACATAATCTGCTTTTCAGGAATCAGTCACGAAATTGAAAGAAAAAAAATGTTGAAAAAGTTTTAAAAGAGCAGAAGAAAAGTTATTAAAATCAAGGTTTGTGCAACTTTATAATGAGCATTCGTCAACACCTTGGGCTTAATTTGCTGATGTGGAATCAGTTTTGATGGCATTCTCATCCATGTTGGGAGTTGTGGACTCAGTCGCCTTTGATTTGACTGAAAAAGCCTTCTGGTCGACAGGCCGTGAGCCAAGACTCGTGGACAGGGGGAAATAATGAAATGAGTTTAAAAGAAACCATCTCAGTGTGGACATGCAACACAGTGTACCACTGGTAGCTTTTTCAATTTATTGGACAATGGTATATTTAGAGCAGATATTTCAGGAATAACATTTAATTTCACCTCCTTTCAGTGAAAAAGGTCAGTGTGGGGCTCAGTGTGCTTTTGGTAAATGATGGAGAATGATGTCTTCTATTAGAAGAGAGAGAGCAGCTTGAAAAACAAAACGAAACGAAAAAATATAACAGTATCAGACTTGGAGCCTGATTTCCAGTGATTTTAGCAGAAGTTGGTGCTTTTATGCAACAATATACTGTATATTTAGGATGACATTGTTAAAGATAATCTATATCTTGAAGGTCTGAGTTAACATGGCCCACTTTTTTACATTTAATGTGTCTAAATCTTACAATTTGGAGAAGAAGTGTATTGAAAATTTGCAACTGAGTGCCATAATTGAAGGCAAATTCTTCTGTCAGCAGAGAGCCTGACATGCATTGTGCTATGATTAACTTGTGAGGTCTCATCTGGATTGTGTGTCAAGGCCAATTGGTGCTGCTAGCAATTTCCGTCCTAACCTGCTCGGTCTAGAGCGGGTCTTCGGGGCCAAGATCCATTCAAAACGCTGATAATACGGAATTAGAAAACAATTTTAAGTTTGACAAGACAATCCAAACCTGCACATCTTCTCTGTCGATAACAAGAATTACAGAACATTTCTCTGGGATGAAATTGCTTTACATAAACAACGGCTGAACCCTGGAAGTCCTATTTGGCCTCGTAATGGAACGAAGCCTAATGAGACAACCGAGGATGGATAGGTTTGGAAAGTGAAAGCGTTCTTTTGCTCCGTGCCGGTGTCACTCCACCAATCATATCCCTAAATTGATTTGGTCCTTGCACTGCCACTTTTATTGCAACTGTCATAAAGGCAAATACAATAAACCCGGATTAGCTGTATTTCACTGTGAGGACTATATTTAACATATCCAAAATATTATTAACACTAATCATATGCACATTGAACGCCTCTCTTCCGACCAGGACGAAGCTTCATCACGTCTGATCTGGTGAACAGCCCTTGAAAGCTTGTAGATTTGATAAAAGCTTCATTATGATGCATTTTACTTTTATGGCAGTGTTAATAGAAGCTTTTTCGAGATGATTTGGTGCAGATGGAGTTCAGTAGATACCAGTGTGATTAACTTTCATAATGGCAACATTTTCAGTATTTTATGAGGCAAAATAAAAAAGCAAAAAAAGTTTTCTAGGATGGTATCAAATTGTCTAGAAAGATGATATTCTGGCTCCACCAGCTCTGCACAGGAAGTCACAGAGATATTACAATTAGTTTTGGTAACAATAATTAATGCCCCCCTTGATTAATTACGTCTTTGGTGATGCCTCAACTTTTCATCTGACACCTTCATAGAATCAAAATGAACTCATCTGATACCTTCTAACAATCTAAACTAATGATATTCCAAACCAGAAAGCTAATTTGCAAGTGTTAGCATGCTAACATAAGAAACCATAATCACAAACATGGCTGAAAGTGTCACTTTATGCAGCCTGACATAGCTGTCATGTCTGTTTTATGTTGACAGTCTTCCTCTTTGTTTTCTCCACTTCCTGTCTTTGTTTGAGTTCCTGTTTTTCTGTGTCACCTGTGCTTAATTAGTTAATTAGTTCCCAGTGTATTAAGGCCAGGTGTTTCCCTTTGTTACCTCTCAGTTTGTGATCTGATCTTTGTCTGTTTCCTGGTCTCACTTGTCATTCTGTCTTTTGTTTCGCTCACATTTTGTATTTTCTTCTGTTCTTTCTGGGAGTCAGCTGTCCTCATAAAAAATCACTTTATGTTTAATTTACTTTTGGTGTTGCAGCTTTTGATTTTCAGCTGGCATGACCATGGACTCAGTCTTGTTCACATAAACTTAATTTAACTTAATGTTCTGAGCACCAATCGATAGTCCAATTATCCTCCAAAACCAAACACACCTTTCGAGTGTAAATACTCACAGCTTGAATAGAAGCCACAAGTTTCTGACATGGATATAAAAAGACCTAATTAGACAAGTTTTATGTTTCTATAGATTTTATTTTAATAGTTCAGGTGTCTCACACACATAAATACCAGTGAATTTAACCTCAAACGAGCCTTCAGCCTTTATTTCATTTTTTTGCATCAATTGCATCATGACACTTGATTTCCTCGAGTTCATTTCTGTCATGATGCTACCTGTCGATGGCGCGGCCCCCAAATCAAAGGCGCCGGAGCTAAACCCCGTGCATTCATCACAGCTCCGGATGATGTAGAGCTCTGGTGTGAGTTTCCACCAAAAGAGGCGAGAGCACAGCTGCTCTGACAGCCGTGATTGATGGCCGGAGCGCGACGAGGGGTTGCACAGGGAGCCCTTCCCTTTGTTTTTCACCATGACTTGGCTCGAGCCGGCCAGAGCGAGGTAATTTAAAAATGTTGAATCGGTAACATGCAAACTTAACCAGGGGGCTTTAATGAAGCGAGCTGCTGACAATGCGATAAGTGCATCCTCACTGTATCAGGGAGTGGATGGGATTGACTTATTAGCTCCCTGTGCACAGGAACAAAAGCAGTGAACCATAACCAAGTCAAGTCCATTCATTTGCCTGTAGTCAGCGAGCATGAAGGCTTTTAAAGTTATGAGAGCACTTTAGGGCTTGATGCACCGGCAACAAAGTATGCTTTTGCAAGTTTAACTGACCGATCCGTCAGTGAATCATCCTGTCAAGAAATCAATCATTAGCGAGCTAAAACCATGTCAGTGCTTTTAAGATGTTTGGCTTATTATTTAGCTCCACTCTTAAAAGGTGGATGCAAGGAACATGATCTGTATAAAGGAGCTTTGATTTCCAATCTACAACCATAAACACTGAAACACTGAGTGCACAGTGGCGTTCTGTCGAGAAAACGACTTGGGACCAGGTCATTTGGAAGTTGTTGTAATAACAAACAAGGCGAGGAGGAAAAATGCCACCACTGCCACCAGGCAAATGGCCGGGATGTGGATTAAATTTGAATCGAGGCGAAGCAAAGCGAGAATATCTCGCTGTGCAGTGAGAATGTTCTCTATAAGATAGCAATGCAGCCTGGTAATGAAATTCTAATGTGGACAGAAAATATATCCAGATTGTGGCTTGATAGTTGTCCCAAATCATAAATGTACACAACTCCAAAAGGAGCTGGGAGTCAGATTTTATTTAAACTGCTGCTGTAAACTTAATGGAAACCCCAATTTCTAACATATCCAAACATCTAGCAGTCATTTAAATGCGTCTTCCTTCCCTGTTTAAACTCATCCAGACACATCTTCCTTTTTATTTTCTTGCATGGGAGGTGACATGAGGTTGTAAACAAGGTCAGAGAAGAGGCTGCTCTCGTCCAGCAGGTAACAAATTCTACAAAGATCCTGCACACTAGAAAGTCTGAGATAAAGGTGCAACCGATAAGGAACAAAGAGATCCCATGTGCTGAGCTGGAGCAGTTTCTTGTTACAGAGGGTCCACAAATCTTAAACGAATAACACTAACCCTGTAAAACAACAACTTGATGTTTTTTCCACAGATTAAACAGTGATTTCAGACATTAATGTTTTGAGTATCAAGTCTTTATGATAAGATAAGCTAATAGGCTGAAGGTTCTGGCCTTAAACTCTGCACACAGACATGAGAGAGGTTTCAACCTTGTTTTATTTTAGCTGAAAATGCAAACATGCAATCATTTCTTTTACCCATAAATCAATCAAAAACACATATTCTATCGATAAAATAAGTGAAACCCGAAGAGCAAAAGTTAAATGGTTTGTAAAAACTCTATGATGCATTGATTCTCTCCAACCCCTCCAAAAAGAAATAAAAATATCTCAGTAAACATGTCAGAGAAGGCAAAAACAAAAAACCCACACACCATTTGGTAAATTAGAATTCTCCCAATTAAAGACAGACAAGAGCAAATCTCTGCTTTTGGTTTGTAAGCATTTCTCTGAAAAAGCTGCAGCAAAAATCCTAGATTAATCCCAGCAACACCCACTTCCTGGAAAACTTTCAGAGCATAAAAATAAAACACATGGAAGAAGTGAATCCAAGGTCACCTCTGGATCTACACAAGCTGGGCAACTTATTGAAATTTCACTTTATTGAAAAATGGCTGGAACGCCTTTCTGCTTGTAAACCTTTTCTGCGCCAAATCCACTTGAAATCTTTAGTTTGTTTTCTGAATGTGTGTGTATATATAGAAAATTTGCATATGACTGAACAAAAAAGAAAGAGACAGAGACATAACATGAACTGAAAAGGCTTTTCAGAACCTAAAATGTTTTGTGGGGGTTTTTCACGGATAAACCTTCTCATTTAAGCACCAAAAAGTTCATTGATGCATATTGTGTGCTGTGCAATGCTTAAATAAGATTTAACTTTTTTTTTTTTTTTTTTTTTTGTTACGGCTAATCATTTTGACTGAACTTTCTTCCATTTCAAATTAAGAATCACTACTGGATTTTAATCTTTGAGCGAACAAGCGAGGGAAAGAGGGGGCGAGGCTTGCCAAGCCAATTAGGCAGGCAATAATGGATTTGCAAGTCACTAGAGGAACCATTTGCCCTCTATTTAAGTAGTCAGGATAATTACAGTATATTCAAAAAATATAAATGAGAACATCAGCATGTACAAATCAATTCAGCTAGCCGGTTTCTTTAATGTGTCTTGAATCAGGAGCGGATGAAGTGACAGAGGAGGCTTTCAGTTCTTAGAGAAGTCTCTGCCTCAACATGTCAGCATGCTGCAGACATTTTCCTCCTAACAGGGGAAAAAAAGAAACTCTAGGCTCCAACCTTCTGACACAAAAACTCCAAAACAATATTTCCTAGCAATTAGCAATGTTTAGAAGCTCCGGCGTTCAATGCAACAGCCAGACGTCAACAACAAAAGCAAGTTTTTATTGTTCTAATCTGAAGATGCCTCAGGTGTCAAAATGCAGCTCCCTGATGCTTTAATGATTAAGCAGCTTGATGTTCCATCAGATGGCGTCTCTGTCACCCGTTCCACCTTTCGGGTCGGATCTCTGGAGCCGCATTAAAAGGTGTCACGCGCAAGATGCTCCTTCCTCCCTCCACCGTTGTGCCGGTTTTTAAGAGACACAGTGTGAAGCACTGGAGGCTCCACAGCAGCTCGTGAAGGCTGAAAGATTGTGCAGCGGCTGGGCAGGGCCTGACAGTCTGGGCACTGGATCAGTCAGTGGATTTGGGGACTGGAGGCTGGTGGCTAAAGCTATCCCCTAGGTGCGCCGACAGAGCAACTTGCTACACACTGGAATCCAGCTTGTACGTGTGTTTTTGTGTGTGATTTTTGTGTGTGTGTGTCACTCTGTCTGTCTATGTATCTGGAATCGGGATTTGCCGAGCCCCTGGTGGACTCCCCGATGGCCTAAATGAGGAGTCCAAACAGACCGAAGACTCCAACGGCCTAGAAAAATAGATTTTTACAAAGTCAGTGCCACAGTGACAAGATTACATAAATAACATCATATCATATTATTGCTTGAGTTACTGTTTTATATCACTTCGACAGGGAATTTCTGACCTTTAATCTCTCAGATAAACAAACTAAAATGTGTCATAAAAGCAAGTTATGGCCATTTGAAGCAAGAACATGAACTACATATGCTTTTTCCACTATATATGCCCAAACTGCCAAGGTTTCTACACAAAAGACACAAGGCTCTCCTGCCACATTGACAGGAAACTAGAGAAGAAGACATGCTCTTTAAATATGGTTTTTGACAGTTTGCTCAGTTTGCTTCGCCTCCTCTTTTCTGCTTCACTGTCAAAACTCTGTCCATTTTTTACTCCATATGTCCCTTTGGTGTCTGAATACATCTTATCTGCCTGTACGTTGAGATCTTTGCGAGCATCAGAGTTACAGCAACAAACAGAAACATTTGGGAGATCTTACATCTCGACAGCACCAGTATTCCCCGCCTGTAATGGCTTTGGGTGGGCCTGTTAGTCTAACACAGGTCATCGCCTTGTTCTCCACATGCAACATCATGTTCAATAACTCTCCTAAATATGGCTTTTTTGTTTGTTTTTTAAAGTTTAGGTCAGTCTTTTAATGTTAAACACAAATGCATGCGTTAATTGGTTTTCATTTTTGTAAGTCTTTAATGGTAAATTAATAATATAGATGGTTTTATTAAGCTTGAGCCTCTAATTTTCTTATATGCAAGGTGTTGGTCTAATCATTGGGAGCCATTTTGGGTTCAGTTTTCCTAAAGGAGTCTTCAGTGTGTGGACAAGTCTAACTCCTGAGTCATAACTGTTCTTTGTGTGTAATCTTGTTTTATTTTGAAACCGTTCTTTGGCAAATTGGCTTCCTGAAATCCTGCTGGCAGGTAATCAGAGACTCGATGGACGTCACAGGCTTGAACATGAAATGGTTCCAGCACACAATCCCTGAGGTGTTTTTGTCAAGATTTTACTTAGATTATATGAACAAAATTAAATGTGTTGATGAGTGAGTTTTTGTTGTTTTCTGTCTCTCCTGTTTCCATTCGTGATGCTAAGCTAAGCTAACTGCATCCTGACTCCAGCACCATAATCTGAACACGACATGTGAGTGAGATAAATCTTCTCATTCAACTATTTAGTAACCTGAAAATAAACCTTCGTGATGCTTATCATTGAAAACACAAGGCACTTAAAAGGTGAAATGGTTTATAGAGCTGAGGGTAAAAAAATGAAGAGTGAAAAACAATGATAATAAAGAGAAACACTAGCTGGACTGGTCTTCTTTCTGCTCATGATTTTTAATATTAAATCAACAAACAGACAATCAGTAAACCTTGTAAAACATATTGGGAGTAGTTTTATTCTGAAGTCAGAGCTTTGCAGCCCTCAAAATCCACATCTTGTCAGCTTGAGTTGAACTCCTGGCACAGAATAAAAAAAAATCACATCATATCCTCCTGAATCTTTCCATTTTTTGTCAAATCATGCGAGCACAACAAATCACAACCGACTCCGAGCGCTGCCAGGAAAAAAAAAAGACAATAAATAAAAACAGCGAGGAATATTTAAACCTGATCATCCTCATATTAGAATTCTCCATTTCTGCAGCACCAGACAGTTTGTTTGACAAATATGATGAATAATTAATGCAGCTATGTCAAAATATATATCACTACTATCAGTAAACAAAACTTATATTTAGAAAAGTGTTTTCTAAGGTAACCTCAGATTCAGGGCTGAAGAATTAAAGAGATGTGTGTGTGTTTGTGAGTTTTTCTCTCCCGAGTGATTGTGAGGTCACCATCAACACCTTTTTTTCTTTTTTTTTTTCCCTCTGAGAGAGTCCATTAGCATAAAATGACTCCTTCCTTCCCTTTTGTGCCTCCACAGTCTCACTCCTCAGGAGTGACTCGTCACGTTAAGAAAAGGGAGAAATGTGCCTCATAAGTCAACGTCAGCTTCAATCATCCAGGAGAAGATCTGAAGGGAGATTGTGGTTCATGTTGAGTGTTTGAACGTCATGTTATTCGACATGTGGAGGGGAAACAGAACAAATGTTTTAGTGCCTGTGTGTGTGTTTGTGTGTGAGAGAGAGGAAGTGAAGGAATGAAGGAGAGAGATGGGGGACCCCTCTGATTCCCCCAAACAATGCTCTCAAAAATTGTGCATTATTTATAGCACCGAGGCTGCAGGAGCGTTATTCGCTGCAAATGGAAATGCGTCATGAGGGAAGCATGTTTTTATTTCTCAGATGTGTAAAAATAATAAAAGTCAAACAGGTTAAGGATTACGTAAAAAATAGAAAATGATTGCACATCACTGGACACTTTGAAAACAAACTGCTTCGTTTTATAATTTAATAGTATGTAATGTTGCCTCAGAGAAGCAAATAACATCAAAAACACATTAACATCAGGAGAGTGGAGAAGATAGACGCCGTAATCCCAAATCATTACTGTTACTTACCCACAATGCCGAAGATTGCGGACACCCCCAGTTGTCTAACTTAGTTTTTGGATCTTCTAATTCTGTGGCAACAGTTCTGTTTAGGTACATAATACAGAATTTTACATGCAGTTATCAATCAGCCTAAACATCTAAAAACAACTGGACATATGTTTTTTAAATTTTGTTGTGTATCATCATTGTCTGAAATTGTTACAATGTTCAAACTCAGTGAAATCTGATTTTTTTAACACTTGCTGTTATAAGAGAGTTAAGAAGAAAGTAAACATAACATGAATTGACTTAAATGTCGTACATGATCTCATCAATAAGTCAGATTTTCAATAATGACAACAACTCCCATGATCCTGTGCTACATCACAACATCTTCTTTTCTTTTTGTGAAGGCAAAGTAAAGTATCTGTTCTGCAGAATGTCTCCTTTAAGAGTGTTAAACTACCTCACTTGTTCTCCATATTAAATATATTACATTAGTGAGTAATTTTAAGTAGCTTTTGGGCAATTTTAGTTTTAATTACAGAGTGGAAATAAGAGACAGAGAGGAGTGCAAAATAAACTCCCAGGCTAGACTGAACCGCAGTTAATGGTTGGCATCCTAACCTCTAACCCGTGAGGATGCCCCTATTAGTCGATTATTATCACCAAATATATTACATTAGTGGATTTTCATTATTGATGCCTCAAAAATAGTCAGAATTTTCATGCAGCCGGCTGGAGTGGAGTTCATTTGAACAGTAATATAAACCAATGGGTCGATTAAAGACCCTGCACAGGCAGGGTCCACCCACATGGGTGTTATTTTGACTCATTTTGCCTGATTAGATCTCTTCCTATGACTGTGAGGGGGTGCAAAATACCGGACATGACTGACATTTTTTCTCTCTCATCTGTTGGTTTTGTTGTCAGACAAAATGCAACTTTATCCTTTCTAATTGAGTTCATGGAGTTTAGTGATCTCTGGTCCCCATCCAGTAACTTGTGATCGGCCTCAACCAACAACATCAGTGCATAAGTTCGCTTGCCTGACTAAATAAATGTCGTATAATGCTGAAAGGAGCATTAGAAATGTCCTTGGTTTGGAAATATTTGTTTAAAATTAAAATGTGGCAGTAATGTGCTTCAGTCCAAGTCCATGACTTAAAAAACACCAGGTCATAAACACAAAAAGACTCAAATTAACATTAAAATTTTAATTTTAATTGACAAAAACAGTATCAATAACGGGTCTCCATAACGGTTAACAAAGAACATCCTTCCTCCAGGGCCAAATTTGATAAATCCTGAAGCTCTTTCACGTTATTAATTTGGGATCTCCCAATATCCATTCTTACATTATTGAGCTCCTCACACTCATGATGTCTGCTCTCTCGCTCTCTCTCTTAGAAAAAAAAAAAAAGCAACAATAAAACGAATTTGTGAATGCACATTGTATGTCCATCAGGGAGAGCGTCATCTTGGACCCACTATAGACGAAGTATGCAGCTTTCAGTCCCCGTCGACGGGACACAATCAGGCCAGAGCAGCTGTTTATTCTGGAAGCTAGGTGGAGGACGGCGCTGTCATGACGTTCCAAGGCCAGTAGCCGGTCTGACTATTTGCTGTCACACACAATGTGTTCAGATAAAGAGGAAAAAAATACAATGACCCCTGGATAGCTATTTGGCAGCAGACAGGATCATGCAAATTGCACTTCTAAGCAAAGAGTATGGTCAGTGTCTCTGAGGGTTTTGTAGTTTACTGCTGGTTTTGACCAAGACTGGAAATCAAAGAGAGTGAATGCAAAGTCTGCAAATTTGTTCTTATTCCTCTAAAATGATCTTAAAATATGAAGATTAAGTTCAGGTATCTTTAAATATCTTATAATAAACAGTCAAGAGACTGTGCACAAAATATTTTGTAATACTAAAACACGCTGAGTGTTTTTTAAAAATTTTGATTCACATCTAAAAGTCTGATGCACAACATTTAAGGCCTAAAGAAAGAAGTAAAGAACAAATGTTAACCATCTATTTCACAGACTTCTGGAACAATCAATGTTCCCAGCAAATGTTTTTTGGTTCTTGCTGAAAAAAACAATGATGAAAGAAAAGTTTATAGGCTCTGCAAGACTCATCTTCCATTGATTTTTGAAAGGTAATCTGTCTGAGAACCCATAAGGTTGAAAGCCATTACCAAAGGAGGAAGGTAACATTTCTATGGAAAGAGTGAAGCAGTTGGTGGTTTAAAGGGGAGAATAGAGGGGACGTTAACCCCAATTGTAAGCGAAACTACCAAAATGCACCCACTTTTTTAAAACTTCCATCCCTCCTTTCAACCCGCTTGTAGCAGAGAGTGCAGGAGTGAAGGTACAGTACCTTATATTAGTGTAGTTTGTCTGACCTATTGATCTTTTATCTGACTGAGGTTTGTGCAAGTTCCAGCCAACGATGCCGACCATGACGCTGAAATGTCAGAAAGTCACTGCTAACTGAGCCGTGTATTGATAAATCCATGGTGCTGAAGCAGCGGACGGACGCGTTATCCCACCTTTTTCTCTCAGTCCCACACTGACGTCACTTTCATCTTTGATCCAAAACATAAATACTCAGTGTAACAGTATTGATTTTACACTGTACTGCAGCTTGTGTACGCTATAAATAGATGTCACTT
>JAUZTA010000020.1:9831987-9845251 GCA_034780835.1 Ctenochaetus striatus
TAAGCAAAACACTGCAGCAGACTACAGATGTATTTAGCTGAGCCATGTTTTTTTTTTTTTTTTGTCATGGCCGCCGCGCAGACAAAGTGTTAAACAGCTTTAAACAAACACACCCGCCGACGCAGGAGGTGATAAAAGCTGAATTAAACGTCTCTTTTGTGCGTGTTTGGCAACAGGAGATTTCATTTCTATGCTTCTTTGAAATTCCTCGAAAAATTATTTGACTTGTTTAGTTTCATTCAAAACGCTGGCGTTGCTGTTAAAGAAAAAAAAGAGAGAGGAAAAAAAGACAAGGATACCAAGTTAAGGCTTTCATAAAGCTCGGCGTTACAGTCATAATGACGACAGTGATGACGCTGATGAGTTGACGTCTGGTGCTGAATATAACAGGTGGCTGTCCAGAGGACCTTTCTTTCGTTCTCACACTGTGAGAAAAAGGGAAAAAAAAAAAGGTGCTGGCAAACGCTGGCTGGATATTTGTTAAGCATGAGCTAGATAGTGAAAGAAGAAGGTGGGATCGCCTCTTCTATCCTCCCCAGCCTCTCTCGAAGGCAATTATACACCCTCCCCCCTTGCTGATAAAGAGTTCAGCATCAGTTCACCATAAGATTAATACTGCACGGAGAACACACCCTTTGGAATGGTCCTGGCTGATTCAGAATTAGCCCGATTAGAGGGGACCTCGGCTAAAACCCCCCTGTAGACGAGTCCAGCAGCCCATAGAAAGTTGCTATTGTGCATCGTCAGCAGGTTCGCATCAAGCAGCCAGAAAAAGGGAGAGGCAAGCCAGTGATGTGAGCCACTGCCAATTGGATAACACGGGTGTCCAAATGAAAGATGGCAGCACTTGTCAGACGGGTGATTGAGCCATGCTTTCTAAAAGGAGGGGAGATGGATAGTCTACTCTCTGCATGGCATGATGCCCCGAACAGAGGAGGCATGAGCCTGAGTGTCTGAACCAGCCAGGAAACCCAAACATACATCTTGCTAATTCTCCTATGAGCTGTGTTATTAAGGAGGTGTTGTGTTGCTATTCTGCTTCTAAGCAAAGATAATCTTTACTTTCATTGATGTGAGGGCCTCAGCAAGCAGAGTGCTAATTTAAACTGAAAAGAAAAACACTTTGGGGTGTAGTGCTGCAGGGTTTGATGTTCATGACAGAACGAAATACAAAGAGACTACATCCTTGCAGCTCTGTGCAGCATAGCAGTGTTCAAAGGGAAATGCTAATCAGAGCAAGCTAAAATGCTATATGTACAGCAAAATCACAGACTTAGCTAATTTTTTAGCATGCTAACATTTTCCACATGGCATTAAACAAAGTTTATTTGAGTCTGATAGGCATGCCATATGTTTTGCCCGTGTTCAGTTATAAACCAAAGTAATTTTGGCCTGGGTGAAAAGTCAGTAAAACATAAAAGTTATTACAATTGATCCTTGTGGGTACATGGACGTCTGAACCAAATGTCATGGCAATCAGGCCATTAAATGTCAAGATGTTTTATTAAATCATGAAAGTAACGGCATCTGGGGAGAAGTTAGAGGATTTTCAAAGTCATATGGAATAATTTTCATGGAACCTTGATACTTGTACCAAATTTTGTTCCCGTCCATCCAATAGTTGCCAAAAAGTCTTTTTGACAGCCAAACCTGGTTGTGGCACTAAAGGAAAAGTCAGCACTGTTCATCTTTGTGTTTGTACAAATGCAATGACAATTCATTCAGTAGATGTTTAGGTAGTTCAGTCTTACACGTTTGTGTCCAAAACGTTGAATGAATTCTAACTTTTACGAATGTTTCGTAAAAGTTAGAAGCTTCACCCAACTTCCCATCTGCCAGGGTTGTGTAGAAAAAGACTAATTTTTCATTTTTGTGCAATAAGTTTACATCAAAAAAGAACAATAATGACATTGCATTGATGTGTTTATACTCGAAAGTGAAATGTTCTTGGAATAATCCATGGGGTTGAATTTTTTAACTTTCTACAGCCAATCCAGGATCACTAAGAAGGTCAAAATGAGAGGAAAAACTAAGCATTTTTATTAGTTGACACTGACTTCAGTGGTGGAACGATTTTTTTGAATCAAAATCTAATAAGTTGTGTGAGCAGAGGGCAGCATAAAATAAAAATAAAGTACATAATAAAATGAATGAAGGTTTGTAAACACAAGCTGCCAGACAAAGACTTTAAAGTGTTATCACCGTGTGTGGGAGATTTTAATAAATGCTGTGTACATTAGGGTATGTTCCTTTGGTGTTTCCATGCCTGTGTGTTATGGAAACGTCTATACAAGCCCATGCAAGCCTCTCTTTCTCTCTCCCGGCCCATCTTTAGTCTTTCATTTTTCTCCCACACACTGTCTCTGCTACAGCACCGACTCTGAAATGACTAATACTAAAAGTTCCTGTGGCCAGGGGGAGGACTGTCAAGCAAAATTATAACGTTGGAGGGATCTTTCATCATTGTGAATGTTGTCTTTTTGCCCTCCCTCAGCAGATGAACAACTTTGCAACTGAAGGAAAGCTGCAATGTTAAGGACAGAGTAAAAACAGTCAGAGGTATGATGCAATTTAAATAAGTAAATACATTAATTTTAGTTAATTAACTCAAAATCGCAAAGAAGAGGATGGATGTGATGCAATGAGACAAATTAGCTCTCAGATTTTCTCTGACATCCGACAGCTGACAAGCTAAAACCACATGCTAATGCTTTATATATTTCTCTATCACAGTGACTGTCTTCTGTTTGCCAATGAGGAGCCTCACAGTGGCAAAGAGGGGTTAGCAGCCTTGCTGACGTTCACCTTATCATCCCTCTTTTTTCAATTCGAATCTCTTCATCAGTGATTAGGGACCGGCAACATTTAAGCAATGAGCTCCTCTATTCTGCCTCTCTGTTCTGCTGATTGTGCACCCGATAATTGTCCCATTAAAAACTTTGAGGGCAGCAAACTATTCCACTGCACTCAGCTTGAGCAAGGTCTTGAAGTGGTTGCTGCCGTGGCCTTGTAAAGACCATTTGGACTCCTGACCAAGCTGGACTTAGATTGATGAAGGTCTTCTTTTAAAAAGCTTGAGAATCCCCTGGAGATTTTGAACTCGCATATCTACCTGCCAACATTACCTCTACTGGTACCTGAAGATTTTAGTCTTATCACCAGCCAAATACTATGATGTCTGATTGTTGTGTTGAACTGTATTATCCATGCAGCAACTGATGGAGACTTTTCAAAATTTATGCATGAGATTTTGTATCTTTATTACAAAGGCTTAAGTCAATTTGACATACGTTTTGCATCTGTATTGCTTTAACTTACCAGTTAAATACAAGCCTCCAATTTAGACAGTCTTAGACGATAGTTGTATGATGCAAAAAAGGTTCATTTGCTCACTTTGTTTACTGTGAATCTTCAGTTTTCATTGTGTTAAACTTTTCCAAAAAGTTTCTTGCAAATCTCAAGGATCTTTAAATGGCTAAAGGGCAATAATGATTTTTTACTCCACTGTCTGGTGATTTTAATTTAAACCTGTAGGTGTGAGTATCAAGCATCATCATCATTACTTTAATCGATAGTAATTAATTATGGCTATGCTTAACTCCTAACGCTGTTTTTTAGAATCCAGTGTTCTTTTTCTGCACGGCAAAAAATGTGAACTTGAACAGAATGTGCAAAATTTGCCCCCCCTCAATGGGTATTCATATCTGACATCTAATGGTGATAATGCTGCACTCTTGCAAAGTGACTCACACTGAGCAACAAAGGGTGATGTAGCAGTTTTCATATCAGTGATAATTTAGATAAATTTAACTTTGACAAGGGCAAGGGACACACAAAAGCCAGAAAGTTTCTATTGGAAGTTACTCACTTGATTATGTGGTGTTATGTTTGTAAAACATATATGTGCACATGGCACAAGTCTGAGAAATGATTTTCTGTCTACAAATCAAAAAGGAAATTTTCCTGATCAAATCTGGGATGTGATTTACATCCTGTCAGTCTCATGTTGGAGGTCAGAAGAAAGCAGCTGTTCAGTCTGTCATGGAGGCAGCTCAATAGGACGCGGCTCTCTGACACGATCGATACATTTCATCAAGTTGGCGCCATGTATCTGCCTTCCCAGTCATGTAAGCCATGCGAGAGGCAGCAGAGCCCAGTGAGGCGATGACAAGATGTTGGGTAAGCCAAAGGAGAAGAAGGGTCACGGGGAGGGGAAGGAAGAGAGTGAACGGGAACGGGAGAAAGAGTGGGAAAAAGAGAGTAAAGAAGGCGGCCTTGACTGAGGGCAAACGGATGAGAGAACACACCGGAATAAAAGGGGTGTCATCTTACGGAGTGAGAGAAAAATAGAGATGAAGGATCTAAGGATAAGGACAAAGCAAACAACAATACGCTCCATCTTCTTTTATAGAATCTTGAGTGTGGGAAAGGTTAACCGAACACCGTGCCATATAAGGAGGCAAATGTTCATCCAATACCCCTCCAATGTTATTTTTAAGGTCTTGGCCTCGGTATCCGCCGATTGTTTTACAGGTGAGCAAGCAGAGGTTGGAAAATGAGATTTAAGGTCACCAGAAAAGAATGCACACTCATTTCTGCAATAAAGTCTCTCTGCTGAAAGAGAAACAAGATTGTTAGTAGATGTTTAAAGAGAGAGAGCGGCGGCATGAATGCAACATTACAATTACAGACGTGAAATGAGGAGAGGTTGAAGAGACGGATCTGTAAAGATCGGCTTTACCGTTTACTTCCATTGACTTTTCTTGTTTCATTGACTTTGACTCAACTCTTTATAAAAAAAACATACATCTTCACTTTTCAAAATGGAAAAAAGCTTTGACTGAGTTCAAGGAAACCTGAACCTGAAATCGAAAGGACGACTTATGGAGCCTGACTCAACTGTCGGACATGAACACTTCAAAAAGACTTCTCCCACACTTAAATGGAAGCGCCTGCTGGTCGCTATTATCAACTTTTGGCAAGGTTTTTAATTATAAATTAATTTCAAAAGGGCTTAAAATGTCCGGCCAAAGCTGCTGGGATTTTAATGACAGTTTTCTTTCTTTAAAGTTTATCCCCGACTGACTATTAGATTAAAACCTGTATAGCTCTCCTTTTTTTTCTTTTTTTTTCAATTCCTGGCCGGATGTGGTGGTCTAATCAAAAGCTCTGGGCAGGCTGTGTGCTTTTGGGGCAGCCTCAGCCACTGTAACTGACAGGGTACCAAAGACTCTTTGTCAGGTCCACTCACCCATTCACAGCAGCTCTCAGACGTTCGACAGCCTGGGAAACAAAAGTGCTGTACTGCTCTCTGATTATAAGACCCAAATGATACCAGACAGCACAGAAAGGCTGATTGTGCTTTTCACAGTCTTGTGATTATTTTTTCTACTTAAACGTTTTCTTATTTGCGTCACATTCTGTCAGTATTCTTGGAATAAAAGCAAATGGGAATGCAACGCAATGGTAGAAGTTGTTGTCTACATAGAAAAGGAAGGTCTCTTGATCTTGATTTCACGCCTCCGTTCCCTCTGTCACTCTATTTTCTCCAAAAATGTTAATTTATATACAATTAGAAAATGTTCCCACTGTCTTTTTTTTTATACCATGAGGCCATTTCATCCTCCACACAGACATGGAAAAAAATAAAATAAAAACTTTAAAAGCAATAAAAAGCTCGCGGCAGAAAAGAGCAAAGATGTCTTGGATACAGTGTTAGAAAATTGATTTATCCCATGTCTCAGTGGGATTTCAGTGAGGCTCGATTTAGAAAGAACAGAGAGAAAGATGGAGGGAGGAGGGGAGCATTATTGGAGAGGGGCTGATGCTGAAGATTTATCTCTCCCCTCTCAATACGTTCTCACTCTAAACTTGTCACACAGCGATGCTCGGTCTGGACCTCCTTTGCGTCACTTTTTTATTGCACTGGGTGCCCCTTTAGCGTCTGTTTGCGACACGTAAAGCCTCACTGCCAGATGTGTTTAATCCTGTGATACTGTGGCTAATTGAAAAACGTGTTCGACATGAAAAAAGGTGGATGTTTGGTTCACTTTAGGCGATAAAACTCCTTAGTTAGGATTAGGTAAAAAACCTGCTTGGTTGGGTTTGGAAACGTCATTGATTTCCACTTTATACAGACTTCAATCCTATTCACATGTCTAAAAGCCCTGTTTGTTGAACTAACACTCATCTTGAAACTCTTTAATTCTTTACTTTGTTGGGTTGAATGAGCCTCTAACATTTCTACAATTAGTGTCATTGTAGTTCCTTCTTGAAAGCTCTTCGCCTTGCTTGCAGATGCTAAACAGTGAAGTCAAGGAGTCCTGAAAAATCTAACACATGTGAGGAGTTAAGAGTAAAAAAAACGTTGCACCTCTATATTTTTTTCTCTGTACACACAGCAAGAGTTTGCTTGTTCGTCGAATATTTCTTCTCTCCTGTAATGTTCCTGTTCTTTCTGATAATAGCGTCCACATTCTAACAAAATTCTAATGGAGCAAGTAAATGGTAACACATTACTTGTAGTAAAGTTCACGACCTTGACTAATTTGGTTTAGCATTGGAGTGGAACAGAGTTAATGGGTCTCAAGTAGGCTACAAGAGGCCATATGCAGAATTATAACAGACACATTATGTAGGATTATAGACCTGTATGTGTATAGTATGTGTTTTGGAATCACAGGATCTATTTTTGCACCTTTTTTGCACCTTCTTCTTTACAAAAACATCCCATCTTTAAAGGGCATTTGCCTAAGAGCATGTGGATGATCACAAAAAGCAGTAAAAACGCACAAACTGCAGATTTATTTCCCGACTTTAAAGCTGTTCAGTGAACTGTGCCAGTCTCATGAATCCCAGAAAATTATCCCAGTATGGCACCCGCTTTCATATCTGCCTGAGATCATGATTAATTAGTTCAAGAAGACTTAATTACTTTAAGACATAATGACCAACACCATGATGGTGCAGGAGTTCACTGAATCGCACCCATCCATTACATTTTTACACCAGTCAAAGGACAATTGGGTGCATGGCCTAACGCCAATGTAAGATTTTATCCTTTTGCTCCATGTGTCAAAAAATTTGATCAGGCCTCGCAGAGAAAAGCGATTTACAAATGCTGGATCCAATTTTTCTAGACGCCTCCTAAAACACTATGTGCTGACACATTTATACACTCAGTTCATTGAAAGACTCACCCAACAGTGCCAAAATGTATTAGCATTTGGCTTGTAGGTGGAGTTCATTTTATTCCTCGCTTTGCATCATTCCTAACCTTGGACGGCTAATCACTGAGCACAGTCCACATTGCATTTATCATTAGTGTTCTCTCATGGTGTCATTTGCTGCTGCTAATTTCATTAAATGTCTCAAGTAATCTGTGAGGTAATCCTCAATTGGTAAATTAGCAGGTTTGGGATTAATCTTAGATACTAGTTGACATTTGATTCTTAGCTCCATCACCTAGATATCAGTGCAATATGATGAGATTCATTTCTCTCTAAAAAAAAAGTGGAAGATGGAGACTTGAAAAGGACATTTCTCCTGCAAGGGACATTCTCTGCCGTTCACACGTAACCCCCTCAGGGTGCAGCCGCCAAAGGTTTGCCCTGCGGATATCAAAATGCCATCGACAGCACTTCAGCGAGCGTCATTCTCGGGGATGCCAGGGGAGGATTTTTAATAATGAATTGACCTGTAGGAGCCGAAAGAATCTGAGATCTCACGCAGTCATCAGGAACGGTGCTCGCCTTAAGCAAAAGGAAGGAGGAGGAGGGCGTTCTTTTCATGCCTGGAGAGGGCCGTGGGTCTGTTGTGACAACCCCGAATCAGCTGCCAAAACATGCAGAAACTTCAGGGACATATGCTAAAGACAGATAAACCAATTTTTTACTTGAAAATTATATCAGAAAGTTTCCATCCATATTTTAGCTTTCAATTAGCCGACGTTATTCACCTTAAATTTTAGCCACTGTCCTTGAAGTGCAGCACCGTGTTCATATTCGCTTTTGCAAAAAGAAATCTTAGAAATTGCGATTTGTATGTAAAATTAATAGTGAAAAGGTTTAAAGTTTAAACACTGATGACACATCCAGTGGTTGCTTTTAAAAATCAGAGTTCATTAACCAAGTAAAATGCAGGAGAAGGTCAAGTAATCAGCTGCACAGGCTTGAAGTCGGTTGGCAACAGAGAGCCAGGAGGGCGTAGAGTCACAGGTTTATCTCCTGCTTCAGTGCAGCAACACTGCAAGTCTGAGAACATAAAGTGTGGCCAGGTGGGGACGATAAAGACGTAGCCACAGGGAGCTAAAAGTGTGATTCAACACAGAGTCACACTGCAGTGGGTCAATTCTTCACACACATTGCTTGAAATTTTATCTCTAAACATTTCAGCTTCAGATTTAACTCTCCTAGAAGTCGGATTTAATACAATTAGTTTGCGGCAGCAGATACATTTTGAGAGAAATGTCATGCTGACTGGATTAAGTTTTCTATTTACATAACAGGGTAACGTCAGTGTGTCAGAAAACTGTTGATATGAAACACATCAGTTTAAAGTTCTATGATAATGTGTTTCAGTGTATGTAGTCTTTCAACACACAATCTGCATGTCGTTACTACAGCATTTTTTTTTTATCTTTATGATTATTTTTTATGCCCTGGTTACATTTGGTTGAGGAAAGATGAAGATTATGATCTATTTTAATGCAGCAAATGCAGCAGTGACTTTAAACATGATTTTAGTTATGTTTTAATTTAAAAAAAAAGTCTTATTATTCCCTTATTGAGCCAAGAACTTTGTTTTTTAAACCCAATGGCTGACTGGAATCTGGGCCCAAATTCTTGATTCTGGTCTAATAGTCCCACAATTCCCAAGGTTTTTGAAAAATATATTTGTTAAATGCTGATAAACAAATGCTAACCATTAATAATTGTGATTTAAAATATTAAGCAACCAAGAATTTTTGGGAATACTCCCAATTTTTAGCTTAAAAAATGGCTCACTACTGCTGTGAAAATGTAAAATAACTCAGAAAAGTATATCTAACTGTAAACTTGAGTTAACTGTAATGACTAGAGAGCTTCTTTTTAAAGAGACTGCATATATTCCCAGTTTAGAAAATGTGTTTAATTGCTGAAGTTATCCATTCCAAAACGCGGCCTATCAGCCGTCCGCAGAGCCGCCGTGCTTTCACCGGAGGAAATCCTAGTTGTTTTAGCTCTGATTTCTAGAGAGGCTTTAAGCTGCCAGAGATTTGAAAAAGCTCACAGGTGTGATTGTGTTGTATTTAAGGCTCGCTCCTCACTCGAGCCGGGGAGACAAAGCGAGTGGCTCTTGGCACGCACACTCCCTCTCAGAGTGCCCTCCAAGGCTTTGCCGGTTAGCACATTCAGGCCTCGCCGTTCCCTACCTGCACCGGCCTCTCTGAGTGAGTGAGAACAATAGCTGTCTGGAAATAGGGTCCCCCTGTTGCTTCATGTCCTTGGCTCCACGCTGACTGCCACAATGTCCGTGTCATTTTTGCATGGCAGCAGACTGGGAGCAGCAGTGGTAACGACTGGGCTGGAGCAACTGGTCTCTCACTGGTTGATAGGGTACATTATCCACACCTACCATTACACTGATCGGGTTAAAAAACCTGCATAAATGGAGGCATTGGAACATTTTAAAGTGGTTGAAAGGTGCTGAAAGTTGCTTTTCCGCTAGATTTCTCTTGTTTAAATGTAAGTGGCAAATGATGCAAACATGGCAACTGCTGCCAGAACAACTGCAGGAATAATGAGAAGCGTTTATTCAACCTTCAAGGACTGTGGCTCTAAAGATTTTATGTAAAAGTCCATTCTGATAATAATAAAACATGTACTTCACTTTGTTTTTTCCCTGCACCACTTAGGGGTTGGAGTTTATTCGTGAATAAATCAAACGGCGCCATGCAAAGATACTGGGCAGGGTTTTCCTCATGAGTAATGTGATTTTGTTTCCACTACTAAAGCACAACAAGGAAAAAAGACACCGCAAAGACCCTGTAAAATCAGTAGGTAATAAATCAAAATTTAAAGGGGTGTCAGGCAAATGCACTGTGCGGGATTTAGTGATAAGTGGCTCTTTGTTGCATGGAGATTTAAAGGAAAGCTTAAATAAAATTTGCCGTTATCTACATTAATGCCATCTGCATGGGCTGGAAAGTGCAGAGATGGACTGAAATAGTGTAATTTCACATGCAAACATGGCATATTATCAGTGCAATTTGTCACAATGACATGTAGCTGTTGAAATGTAGTTAGAACTTATAGTTCTAAATCACTGCAGACCATTGAGTATTTTCCCCTAAAACAGGTTTTCATGTGACAAACGCTCATTCAAGGACCTTTATTTATACATATGTATTTAAAGTAAGTCATATTATTCAATATCAGTACTCTGTATGAGCATTGTTAATGTAAGTGTGCAAATAACTGCCTTCTGCTCTGTGGAATATTATAAACATCTGCAGTGCACCAATCAGATTGTCTCCACACCCACAAATTTGTCTTGCATAAATGTGATTAGACGATGGCTTCAGCGGCAGAAATATGCACTGATTAAGATCGTCTAGACATTGAGTTTATAATAATTCATCAACAAAGTCTTAATAGAATAAAGAAGACAGCTGGATGGACTCAGTGTTCAACACAGGAGGGAATATTTTAAAAATAAATGTGCTCAGTTTTTCTTAAAATAACTCACAGGCCATGAACTTATCAATCAGCCCTTATATGTATCATCATGTTGTGTGAAGACAACCTGTTGCTGCACACACACTCCTGAAAGTCTCTCTAAAAGTGTTTCCATGACAACTCAACAATGGTGACAATGTCATTCAAAGAGCCAGTTGTGTTTTTTTTTTTTCAGATTTAAGGGACAATGTGGACCATAATACGAAAAAAGCAGACCTGAAAGCTACATTACCCCCTTTTGTATCATCTCTGTTAGGGTTTTACATCAAGGTGAGATTATGCAATCTGCTCCCTGGGGCTCTTCATTTCTGAACCTCCTCTGTGCTTTTTATGGCAAACTTTCTCAATACATTTTTTGTTCCCTAAAGGTTAGCCATGAGCAAAGTGGCTTCGCTTGATGCTCAGTATTCTCCTTCCGGAAATATACCCAAATGTTGGCAAGCAAAAGGTAATTTTAGACACTTGAGAGATGTTAAACAGAAGAACATAATGAGAAAAGGGTCCCAAAAGTTTACGCAAATGGTAGAAGATGATTTTTTTACATCTGCTACATGTGGTTTCTTTGCAGCCATCCCTTTATACTTCCAACAGAAGTAACTGGTTATTTGAACTGTCCAAATTAGACACACAACAATTTATCCCTGAGCAAAAGTCTGCACTCTTTCATATTTTGTCATTATCTTATTAGACTCTGGTGCAATCAAAGCTGTGTAATCAAAAATGCAATCTTGTCCCCCCATCTTGGAGTTTTTCTTTGAATTTGATTTCTGAACATTAAGTCTTCCATCTAATCTCTCCACCGTCCTCCAGCTTAACTTCAAGAATATGTCAGAAGTACATCAATGCTGCTTTTTGTGAAGCGTAATCTCGGTGGTTATATAACAAGCAGCTCTTTTCATTCCACGTACCGTATGTTTAAATTTCGTTAAAGCCTGTTTCTTTTGCAGACGACGAGATAAGTGCGTTTCTGCTGCCTTTTTCATTCTCCGCAAAGAAAAACTGGAACATATGTCTGTTTGAATTCATTGTCCTCATTAGTGCTGCTAGACAACAACTAAACCTCATGGATAAGTTATGTAATGTGTGTGTGTGTGAGAGAGAGAGAGAAAAAGAAAGAGGGCTTTCAGGGTGTGATGAAATGATATCAAGTAAAACAGAATGTGCAAAAATTGTTCACTGAATTTCATGTTTACTGTTATAAAAAGACTCAAATAGTCACAACTGGCAAAACTTATGTCGAAGCCAAAAATATGGGGATTATCATCTGGTGTTTAAGAGGTGATGTTGTTTCTAAAGACACAGAACTTGTGCTGGGTCACTGATCAAATCAAATACCGGATTCCTTTTTTGCAAAGTGTTTTATTGCGGTTATTATTCTGGGCCGCCGTTTTGCTGAGCGTGCTGTTTTGGCTCGATATCAAGTCTTTTGGCTTAGCCGTTTGAAATATCTCGCATTTCCGTAGCAGTTCATTCGTCGTCGCCGCGTGAATTGTCCAAATGTCAGCGGGCGGACAGGTTTGCCTCAGAGGAGCGGGGCCGTTAAAAGACAGAAACGTCAGCAAACCTGGCAAAGTAATTGCCCCGGTGATGTGCGGTCGGGGCGGGTAGCGCCTCACCTGTTGAGATGACATGTTGGTGTTTCGTGTCACAATGTCTCTTTCTCTCGCCAACTCTTCATTAGCATTTATAGTGTTGCGCACCGTAAACTAGATTTGTCCGTTGGTTTGACCTGACTGTGCATTCGCTTCACATTCGACTGACATTGCAGCAAGTGCGAGGCATGTTTGTCGATTTTTAGCCTGACTAATGGAGACTAGATTCGTCCATTCATGCGTATGAATGTGAACGTGGGCTGCTGCGTTAATTAAACATAGCCATATGCCACATTAATAGGTCACTGCATACCCAGGCTGACATTTTGCCACACTTTAGGCCTACTGAATTGCTGAGTCACTAGTAGTGATAAATTGTTGTATCAACTGTGCTGCAGTATTATGTTTTGCTAAGGGGTATTGGAAGTCATTACCTGCAATGCTGTAGTTTGCTCTTTTTATTTGCTTTTAGAACATCAGTGTTCAATTTGAAGCTTTGTCCTAACTTGACTTCCTCCTTTGAACAATCGCTGTCAAGATCAAAAACATAAAAACTGCTTTTTAATGCTTTGCGGCTAAACTGCTTGAGATGTTGTGTCCTCTGAATTTGGAAAAGTCGAAAAGTCTTAACATCATCCACTCCGACTTCTTCGTAGCCATGAGATTCAACGGTCTATTCCAGTCATGTGATGGTGTTTCTGGCCTGAATAGTCAGAACACATTAGATAAAAAATCTCTTTTATAAATCTCTCTCCTTTCATGTACTTGGATCAAGTTGGTTATTATATTGCTAACCATATTAAGTGAACATTTTTAGATCTAATAGATAAATTGGTATAAATATAATAGTCATACAAAGATCTTAGATGATAATAATGACTTTCATGATCCTTTGACTTTTCTTTTTTTGCCAGCAGAATTAACCCCTTTTAAATTTTATCATTAAAATATCGC
>JAUZTA010000020.1:9884576-9901349 GCA_034780835.1 Ctenochaetus striatus
CATGATTCACAGTGCGTGACAGCAGGGGGTGATGGGGGGGGGTCTGACAGGCCTGAGATGAACCAGTTCACACACACACACGCACACACACACACAAACAAGAGCTCAACGACAGGAAGAAACAAATATGAAGAAACAGATTTGAATCCACCATCACGAACTTAAAGTATTAATGTAAAAGGTTCATTTTTAAATGTAATAGATTACATATACAAGTTTCCTCAAAATCTTCCTAAAATACTTAATCAAAGTAATGTGACGCACACCGTTTAATTGCTTTTTTAACAAATGTTTTAAACTGAGCAATAAAAATCCTAAAAACATTAAACCAGGCAGAGTAAGCCCCATAAAAATACTGACTGGATCTGAATTTATTTAACGAGCGCTATTAAATCTCACATGGGCTACCTACATCACTATTCAAGAAGGACTAACGTTAGCCTGGATTTTCTATCAAAGGGTTCATAAATTGAGGCAGGGGTTGTGCAAAAGGCAACTGTTAATTTGTCATGAACGGAGATTAAACATAAATATCCGACAGCGCGGGCACCGAGGAAAATGTGGAGCAAAATTACATCATGACCGCACATAAATAACCCGGTCAGGTGGGAGGTACTTTACTTTATGTGACTGATTGAGGTTATATGAACTTTCCACGGGTACTTTCTCATGTTTGACATTGGGTGTTTTCATGTTGATGGTATTTTCAATGCAAAACAGTTATTTAAAGCCTTTTCTGATTTTAAAAGGATGATTTTTGTGCAGAAAAAATGATGCAAAGCAACAGAATAGATGCTTTATTCTAAATATAATGCCATGCTTTTGCTTTTCAGTCTTTTTCTGTTTCATTTTGTAAGTTTTCTCCTTGTATTATCCTTTGTTCCCTTTTCTTTGTGTGTTTTCCCACCTTTTTTGACTGCTGATTGGTTTCACCTGTAACTGATTATCCTCCTGTGTATTTAGGCCGTGTGTTTCCCTCTTTGACTTGTCAGTCTTTCTCTTGTGTCTAAGATTTCTCTCTGTTTTCTTGCTCTGCATTTAAATCCTGTCCGTCTTTCTTCCACCTGCCTGCTAACATGTTTGGCTTTTGGTCCTTTTTTGAGCTCTGAAACACGACATAAAAGCTTTTTGTTGAAAAAAGAATACATGAACCCTCTGTAATCATCAAGATTGTATCAACTAACTAAGTTTACATCCTTCAGAACAGGTGTAAACTGCTGAAGTACAAAGCTAGAGTCATAAATCACAGCAGTTTAAACATGCACAAGTTGTTGGGAGTGAATATTACAGACAAAAGTAACCCTGATGGTGAACATTTGATATGTTTAATATGAACATTTTGATGTAAATCAGTTTATGGGAGTGTTTAAATACCCTGCTAACCACCAAAACACCAAGTATGCTTGGTTAAGAAAAATCTGAAACAAAACAAGAGCAGCTCTGATGCATATAATTTAAACTCATCAGTGGCTCTTTGTCAGACTGGTTTAATCTGATCCATTCATGTCAGTTAATTGGCTCAGATAAATTTAAAGCATTCATTTAAATTGTGTAAGAAATAATCCTTTATTTTGAAGTGCAAATCAGTCAAATGTTGATTTTTTACTAAACAGATTTATTATCTGATATTGTAATCCAACATGTATTTAATGCTTTGATAAGAAAAAAAGAGACAAGAATTGAAAAACTCACTTGTCTTTAAGCCCCTGAAAGCAACCTCTTACTACTTCTCAGCTCTGTTGTCTTAGCAGAAAAGAAATACTTGTCATAATAGACCGCTATCAAAATGGTTCATCTTTAATAGCACAAATGTACTCCACGGGCAGCGTCAGGGTCAACCTGAGCCATAATGGTAAATCAATACCTCGCAACTCTCACCCGCTTCAGTTGTGCTTGCTTTCTCTTCTCTCCTCAATGCCTTTTTTTGTCTTTCTTCTACAAACAAATGATTTTTCACGTCCGCACGGAGGCCCTCGAGATCGTAAAGTTTAAAAAGCTTCGCTCTTTCTCGGGGAACGCTGATGATCTTTAAGAGCGAAAACGCAACATGTGATTGATACCACACACACAAACACGCAGCAATGCTCGTCTTGCTAATGGAGATTCCAGATGAATGCGTTTGTTGCTGTTCAATAAATATACCAACAAGGATGGGGGGGGCTGTGAGAGGTGTGGCAGCTTTGTTATCACACTGAGAATAAAAAGGACATAGATTCTGCACAATAACTCCCTCTTTTAATCCTACATGTGACATTTAACCGCAGAGGATGCCGGATTGAGAGACGACACATTATCCCTTTTTAGCACAGCGAAATAAATAAAACTGTAATAATGTGGGCAAGAGCAGTGCAGTAAAGTGCCAAACATTTAATTTTAAAACTGACACTCAAATCCGTTGAACCAATTAGCACACGGAGTTCTGCTGGAAACAAAAATGACACGACTGGATGACAAAGACTCGGACAGAGAAGAGCTAATGACCATTACCCTTCAAACAGTCCGACTCTCTTAAAACAGGCAATTATCTGTTGGGTTTTTTTTTTTTGCTTCCCAAGGACAAACTGTGCTGGGATCAATTGAAAGTTAGCGCGTCTGTGTGCCGGTCGGGGGAAACTTGTGGGTTCTGATTAGCTCTGATCTTACGTGATTGATTATACAGTCTGTGCTTGGAAGCGGGGACTTCACAGCTGCAGCCAGTGGCTTTTCACTGACGTTTGATGAACTTTAACTGACTCCTCCAGCTCGGCTGCAGCCGCGCAGGTTTTAAATAGTGCACAGTAATAGCTTGTATAACACTCCTCCTTCACAGCGTCTATTGATCTCGCATTAGCGCTGCAGACATTTCTTTCTATTTAAATGTTGCACAACGCTCCTTGCAGACAAATTTTCCTGCTTTAGCTGTTTGTTGAGAGCAGAGTGAAGACTATATGAGAGCTTTAGACAATGCACCTCACACATATTAAGTGATTTCTAACAAAAGAGGACACGGGGAGACATTTCTGCAACCCTTTACCATTTCCATCCGCAAATGAAAGACTCAAATGAACAAGTTGTTGATCAAAGCTCGAAGTACAAAAAGCCCCAAGCAGTACGAAGAGTATCTCCAGTAAATGAGCTTCTTGAATCAGCACTGACTCACTATATTTTTTTCCTTTTTTTAAAAAAATGATTTGCTTCTTTTCCTCACTCGGTAAAGTGTTCTTCGGAGGAATTAGATAAACATGTGGCATTTTTACAACTTCAAAAGCTCAGGAAAGAAGAAGGAGATGGGAAAAAAACGGACCTCAAAGCAGCTTCGGGGAACTTTCATTTTTATGCCGATTCCGGCGACCCTGCGAACAAAAGCGGTTGTATTTTTCACCGGTACACGTTGTAAAGACCTTGATCTCGCTGCATGAGTTTTGAAAGCGAGTAAAAGAAGGACACTATCTTTTTTTAAAACACAACCTTTTGCAGAATGCATAGAGATCATATTCTAGTAACACTGATGTGATTCTACAGCTAACAGATTTGGTTTCTCAGAATTACTGTTTTTGCTGAGCTACAGCTCAAGTTATCAACGTTTTACATCTTTATTACAAATGGCAAGAAACCCCAAGATATAGCGCTGTAGCAAAGCCAATGTAAAATGTTATAAGTCAGTTTAAAAGTGCTGTTTGGCAGAGAAATATATGCAGCACCACCCGACTACAGAGCAGCTTCTTTTCTCCGGCTATGAGATGCAACAATCCATCCTCAGCACTCTGCTATGTATAAAAGTTTCAATTTCCAGTATTTATTCTGATGGCAGATATGGAGAATAACTATTTACAAATAGTCAGTCATCTCACTGATGGTCCTGTTTGCTTGTGTAGGTCTTATTCGGCAAATTGAGACTGTTTTATAACCACATTAAACTTCCTCTGGTACAATAAATAAAGTGAAAGCAAAAATAAGACGGTTAATAAACCAAAATACATAGTGTATAATTTGTTTGATATTACTGGGAATTTATTTTGAAAGCACTGTCGACTTTGCTGTCCAGTTTTCACAATAAATGCGTGTCTATATTGACTGTTTAGCCAGATGAAGTCTGCAGTCACATAACAGCAACTTGTCCTCAGATGCCTCCATTAAAAAGCCGTCCAATTAGGCTTCGCTCTGGGCTTCATCCTGTGTTGCACATCAATGCTGCAAGCTGCTACTTACAACACATCTCCATCTGGCCCTTCAAAGGGAACCTTCATGTGGTCACCATTAAGGCTAAGGACCATTTATTACGTCGCATGAAGACGTGTTAATCTACTGCAGAATCAGTTTCACCTTTTCAGTAATGACTCATGAGATAGTCAAGAAGGCTTGACTAATTTCCACCAGATAATAGATTTTATCCAGCTCTCCTCTCTTTTTTGGTGGTGTGACCAAAAGGAGGGAAGGAAGACGGAAGAAATCTATTAATTAATCAGTCAATCCATCAATAATCTGGCCGAATCCTTCCAAAATAAATGTGGCAACCTTTGAATTTCACACCATTTAAAATTCTCCTCCCTCCTTCCTAACCATGAGATTAAAAAAAAAAAACCTTTGTTACTCAAACGAGGTACAATAAATGACAGAGTCTGACAACCATTCATTTCACAAACATCCATTTTGCGTCAGAATTTGCATATTTAATTTGAACACCCAGCAGAACAAACAGGATGCAGCAGCCATTAGCGCTAATAAAGGCGAGACAGATGACATCTATGATGGTTATCACAGTGTCTGCTGCCTCCGCCAACCTTCCTCCATCTCTTATCGTTCGCCCTGCCGGTGCTTCCTTTTTTCCCTTTTCCCTCCGTCTCTTTTATCTGTCAGTCTTTCAAGTGTCCACATGATAAATAACTACATTATATCCATTGACCGGTTGCGAGCTATGGCACAAATATGATCCGCAAAGACTAATTCAGGCCTTAAAAAAAAAAAAGAAAGAAACTCCCCCTTTTTCAACAATCCCTTTCTTTCTTGCTCACTATGTTCTCATTAATTTCCCCAAAGAGGCCTGTCAGCTTGGATAGTGCATTATCCATTCATCAAGGCGTCACACTCAGGCAACGCCACATACTGCCTAAAAGAAAAGGTCAAACAACAAAATTTGTGTTTGCAACCTAAAGTGCGCCATTCAGCATTTTAATTAACCAGCCAGGGCCGATGAAAAATGAATAAGATGGGAGTCGTAAAAAAAAGGCTTTGTATAGCCTTGAGGAGTACAGTGCAGAGACATAATGATATTGTACCAACTCCCTGAGTACAATAAGGTAGCTAGCAGAGGATACCAAGCCAGAGTGGATGAGTGGCATTGAAAATATTGTGCAAAAAGCTTTGGGAATGTTAAACCCTGTTACTGCCAGTCACATGGGATGAATGTGTCCCCATTCTTTCATTTAACTCTGTGACTTTTTCCCCAAAAAACCATTTAGAAACTCATTAAGCAGGTTGTTTTTTCTTCTTCTTCTTTTTTATGTTTTTAAATGGCATTGGCTTCCAAAGCAAATAACTGATGAGAATGTTATTCGTGTGCAAACAACAATGCATGGAGAAATGCCGAAATGAACGTGTGATGAAACAGAGTGAAAAGTTTCGGCGCCTCGGACAGCGCGACATGATGTAACACAGAAGCCAATACGAGCCCACAATGAAAAAGTCGACCCGCTGTCTTTTTCTTTATATTCGGCTTTTTGAAATGAAATCCACCTTAAAATAACTTCATTTCACTGTCACAATGCGTCTGACTGGAGTGAAATGTGGTCAGTTTTTTACATTGCAAGGTTTTGCCATATTTGAATGTCATGTGGACGTCATCCACATGCACTGCAACATGTGCAAACTTACAAAAAATCAATCTATGATGATAACTATTTATATTATTTATTGCATCATGCACACATAAATGACTGACCTACATGCATTTACAGGAAAAACTGTTTATACATTTGTCTTATGTAGTTAAAACAAAAAGGAGTTCACAATTCTTTTGAATTATCTATTTAGAAAAAACAAGAAATGGGCATTTTATCTGAAAAAATCATAACAATAGCGATAAAAACATCAAATGGGCTTCGTCTTCAATCCATGCTGAATAATGAAGCATACCAAAGTGATTTCCTTCAGCGAGACCATTAAAGCTGCCTCTATCTATAGCTAATGGTAATGTACCTGAACATAACTGCGTGACAATCATAGATCTATGGGCTTTAGTTAGATTCTGCCTCACATTAAGCTCCACACTGTTACCTGCTGTTCTTTTAATTAGACGGTGTGTAAAAAAAGTGAAGCTCCATCCAAATAAAATGCAGTTTTTACCTTTTTTTATTTTTAAATCAACAAAAAAGTGATAGAATACACATTTCTATGCACTATTGTGGCCTATATGACACATTGTCCAGTCGGTTTCCATTAAATAAAAGCAGAACCTCTTTTGCAGCTGTTTAATAGCACCAGACGCAACAAGATGCTATAATTAAAAGACCTTAATCTTAATGGAAATCTGTTATTAATATGAGTTTGTTCATTTGTTTTTCAGTCTCTTCAGCAGAGCCTCAGCTGACATTAAAGTCACATGATTCATGTTGGTCATGATTTATTCACCAAGTCGACTTCCTCTCCTCACTTGTCCAGCAAAGCAAAATGTCCCAGTTAAAGATCCATCTAGCGAGCAGCTGTTCAAGCACATTCACCATCCCAGAGTCGAATCATCCCACATTTATGTCTGACATTTGGACATTTCCGTCCCATATCACCGCTGATGGCATGGACTGCCGTGAGCTTATAAACTCCCAGAAACTATCCAGCTGCTCCATTACAGGCACTGTTACAATCAGCATGATCACGGACCGACGAAACGCCCGAAGCATCATCTGAATATACAACATGTTGTATTGAAGAATAATTATCTGACATTCATTCCTCCATGTCCGCAGAATGGCATAAAACTTGACATACTGGCATATGGCTCATTATGAAAACATGATATTTTGCAGTGAGATGTTGGCAAAAGCAGTAATTGGACATGAAGGCATTGGGGGGGGAAGAGCCTCTGCCAACAATCATATGCACTAAACTGGTGCACTCGCATGTCACCCGGAGTGGCAGGTGGGGGGTTTTTATGCCTTTCATTACAGCTAAGGCATGAGCAATCCTGACCAAGGTGCACCTGCTGCACAGACTGCTCTCCTCACTGTGGACGACTCATTATAGAGTGGGTGGATGGGATGTCAATGATGGACACTAGCATGGAGTTCCTTCAGTGAACTGGTGCAAAATCGAGATTTATTGCCATGTAAACTCTTACAAAGAAGACAGATTTGTCCTTCATCCGTGTCTTTGTTTTCTCTGCACACTTATTTCCTCTTTGGTTCAGTGCTGGAGTCCGTCCCAGCAAGCTTTTTGGTTCTTGGCGGACGACACAGAGGCACCATGAAGAGATGAGCAGACCATCACAGGGTTTACACAGACAGTTGTTCTCATGTCTTCTAAACACCTGATATTCCTCTACAATGTCAGAAGGAGCTTTACACTCTTAAGATGCTGCAAAATCAACCAACAACACCTGGGAACTGACAACAAGACCAGTGTACAGCACAAACTTGCACTGATAAGTACCCTCGAGTCTCAAACAAGCATTTTTAGACAACAAAGTAAAATAAGTTATATAATTGATGACAAGTTAGAGGATTTCGGTGCATTAAAGTGGCACGGAGTCCAAACTCCTTAAAGGTCGGCGTCCTCTAACCTTCTGGCATTGTATCATGGCTCTTTTCCCAGCAAAAACATCCTTGGGTCGTGTGTGGGAGGGACGGCTTACTGAAATATTCTCGAGCAAAGTTCTGATGACCCACTTGCTCCTGGGAAAAAGTGAACTGTCTTGCCAAACAAGGCTAACTTTGTTCAGAATCAGAGTCCGGAGAGAGAAACGGGTGGGAATGGAGACAACAGCTTTTGTGATTGATTACGATACCATACGCTTTCACAGCGGTGACACCCAGACAGAGAGGCACTCACGGCTGACATATGATCCAATGAGTGTTTCACTTCAAAAAGAAGTGACAGGAATCAAGATCAGACTGCTGCAATAACAGCTTTGTATTTACTGTCCACTTACAGGCTGTAAATCAGAAGGAATGCTCTGATGTTTGATGGAGAGAAATACCCGACAGTTGAAGGCCTTCGCGCCAACAGGCAGGATTGATCAGGTCCTTTTGAAGCGCCTGTATCTAATGATGAGATGACATTTAAACCGTATGATGACATTAAGTTACGTTTCCATGCAAGTGTCCCTTAGTTCCAGTATAGGTAGAGAAAAAATCATCTGTTATTAACTATTTTTATTGATTCTATCACAGCCTTTTTGCCCTTCATCAGACTTTTATACATTATTTTGCTTGGAGTTCTCGTTCCTGACATTGATTAAACCCCTGAAGTCATGTTTGATCGTCAAAATTAAATATTTCAAAGTGTTTGCTGAACAAAAATAGTTCTGTATCATGCCTGGAAATGACTTGGATGTGCCTGAAAAAGTTACTTACAATTACTGCTGTTGCAAGTTGTGATGTTTTCCGCAGACCGCACGCTGAACCCGGATGATTCATTCCTGACCTCTCTGAAAATCCTGCTGCTTTCAACCTCCATGACAGTGTGTGCCCTTATTTCCCCAGAAGAACACCTGAAGACAAATCCGAGGAACAAAAGCCAACAGCCGTGTGGATAAAGGGTTGAAGGCAGCAGATTATTCCCTTTGATCAATAAGAAATGACATCTCCAAGGCAAAGAAAAAAAAATCTAAATACATTTTTATATTACTTTTTCTCAGTTTTTTAGCCCCTAAGACACACACACACACACACCGATTTTTCTGAAAGTAGGGCATAATAAGGACCATTTTCTTTACTTTCATTTAGCAAGTGTTTATGCTAATGGAGGTGAGGAGGCTTTGCTTGATATAGATCATTGCTTAAGGGATCAGTGCAATAAAATCTAGGCAAAGAATTAACCGGATATAGCGTGGCCTTACCATGTAAGGCAAGTGATGTGGGACTAAAAAAAATGAAGGAGTGTGCTTTCCTGAACTCGCTTTCCTGTGAACTACATTCATCTGCGTTCGCTGTTAACCTTTAGCCAATGATATAATTTGGGTAAGTGGTGTGACTTTTAATTGCTAGCTTAATTTTAGAATAGCGCTCAGTAATTGAAGCCATAAAAATGTTCTCAGGTGGCGCTGGCCAGCCATAAAGGCGCAGCATATGTGCAGCAACTGGAGGGCAGCGATATTTTTTTTAGAGTGGAGACAGTCAACAGCCGGTTTGGTTTTTATTTCATCAGCAGCTAAAAATATTTAATATTTAGATTGTGAGTCATCAAGGAAGTGTGTGATCACTGGGAAAAAAAAAAAAACGGGCTCATGTTGATCAGCAGCATCTGATACAAAAGAAAAGACAGCAGTAAGAGAAGAAATGACCTTCAGGGGGTGCAGAACATTTTTACTTTGATATTCAACAAATAAATGAGCAGCAAAGCCAAACACACACACATAAAAATATTGAAATAAAAAATAACAACACCCCAAAAAAAGAAAAATAAAAAATAACTGCAAGAGTAGCTTTGAGGCAGATGTGAAGATGTGTCACTAATTATTTATTTGCTGACACTCGAGTTAATGTTCTGTCTGTCAGTATGTGAGTTATGCTACATATGTGGGCATGCAGCAGCATAACAATACAGGTTATTTATTATTATTTTATGATTATGTGATGACAGAGGGAATTTTAATAGGTGCTGGGTGTGCAAACATGATCCCAGCCGCAAATCAATATGACCCAAAAAGCCTTGTTTTATTGGGCCCCTGGGGAGAAATGGAAGCTGTATATCAATAACTGATGGTAAAAGTTGCAAAGTAATAATTGCAGTTTTATATTTGCAAAAGCAAGTATTATTGCATCTTTATGTTTTCATGCTGTTTAACTTATGACGACCTCTGGCCAATAAATCCCATGGATGCTGCATTTACTCAGGCCAACGAGGTTACCTCATTCGAATTCATTTCTTAATGTGAAAAGGGTTGTTGTTGTTGTTATTTCTAACTAAGTACTTGAATAGACAATAAATCTCATTTACAACTTTCTGCCTTGGGAATAGAAGCTTAAGAGGAGCACTTCTGGTCAGCATTACGCCATTTCTGTTTTACCTCCCGGCTCTCTGAGATGATAAAACACAGAATAACTCATCCAACTGTTGAATTTTTAATTAAAAATTCTCACCCCCTGTATTAAATCCCCAAATTCACTTACTGCATTTCATTACACAAAAATCGCTCTTTAGTACAGCATTAGCATACATGTACAGAGTCAAGTTTTGCTTTTCCTGGTGGCTTTTATCAGTATAGGATATTTGTCAGTTAAATCCGTCCAGTTTATAGCCAAACATCATTTTCTCCTATAACTTCTAACTTAAATTAAAGCCTTGGATCTGCAATCAGACAAAGTTGCTGCCATTTTTATAAAAAAGCTTCCTGTTTCATGAATGTTTTATGTGAAAGTCTCAGTTGCTGTTTAACAACATAGATGGATCACATACTAGAGCCTCAGTTTTGTAGCACTTTCTAAACAAATGCAGATACAAAGTCAAGCTCAAGGTGGATCCAAACAGTTTTGTTAATCCTGTCTGTAGAATAAGGAACAGGATGACATTTTTATCAATGAAGGAAAATGTCTCGACTAGTATTGATGGAACGGGATGCAAACTGGTCCACATGTTCAAGGTTCCCAGAGGATGAATATTTCTAATTTCACTAATCCTCTCTACTTTTAGCAGCATGAACAGGTTGATGTTTTTGCCTTTCGGAAGTACTTTGACAACAACTAGATGGATTGACTTGCAATTTTGTACAGACGTTCATGGTTCCCAGGGGATGAATCTTCATGATTGATTATAACCTGATTTTTTTTACTGCTTGCAATCAAAATTTAAACTTTTCCAATACTTTGGTTTATGACTAAATATCTGCAAAACTAACAGCATTTCCATCAGTCTTAGAACTTCTTGTGTTTAGCCTCAATTAAGAAATGCTAAAAGGCTAACATGGTCAAACACAGGATATTAGCATAATAATCACCATGTAGCTCATAGCACCAGTGTGTTCAGGTACCACCTCACACAGTCTGTCAGAACAGTTGACTTAAGAACATTATACATTAAGTTTTGCCGGCTGAAATATGAGTAATATCACTGTTTAAAATCCTCAGACAGCTCCTGTCATGCTGAAATGAACATGTTGACATTTGCAGCTAATGGAGAGCCCGTCTTAGATTTGTAACCAGCAGTCTGCGATCGTGACACAGAATTCAATCAAAGCCCCATGAACAAATATTGTTATCCAGTCTGTAAATAAGGTAAGTAAGCAAATTGTACGGCACATGTCTACGGATCACACACGCTAAATTAATAACCGTCTGGCGAGAGGTTTAGTATGTTGTAATATATTTGGCAGGACCAGTAATTATAAAACTAGGCCATATTGCAATGGGAGATAATTAACGTTAGCCCGTCCCTGGGAGGTTTTTTGTGGAGTGGGGGGAGGCTTTGACACAGCCTATTCAATTATGTCCTTCCCTGTGGGTCCGGAAACCCAGAATATAGAATATCTAAATTAGGCACATGACAAATCTCTCACTGAGTCAGATGGAGCAGGTCACGGATGGCAAGGTGGCCGGCAAGTTGTGGGAGCAAATCGTGTTTGCAGTTCGGTGTAGGTAGGTAGCGAGTTGTTAGAAAGTTGTCGACTCTTCGTGGTAATGATGAGGTGAGAAATACGCCCACCTGCCTTCTTACACTCGCACATTTGAGGCCTTTGTGTTTGAAATCTCTAATTATTCATGTCATTTTGTATTTAACAAAGCTGTGTATCATTCAGATGTCCCTAATGATTTGACATACTGGGTAGAATTCACATTATTCCTCTCATATTATCAGGTTTCTATAAGTGAGGACAGGGCAGTATATGAAAACAGAAGGAAAAGGGCACCAGCACACACCAGATCAATTAATGAGATCCTGGGAACCTTCAAAATTGCCTATTGATTTTTGTACCGCATGTGTGGAGCTAATTGCATTGGAAATTCCTACAATGTCATGATTATGAGTTTGCCTGATGAAATTTAGAATGGCCTCCCAAATGATGCTCATGAGCTGATGGAATTTAATTAGGCTGCAATTATAGACAAGATGCTAGCTGTAGCACTTACACCTGAAAAGTTGGCGCTTGGAAAATTATGGCTGAGATTGGTTTCTTAATGAATGGAACAGTAGGCACAGTCTTGTGAATAGAGAAAGAAAAAAAAACGATGTGTTATATTTAAAAAAGGTCACGATGAAGGTGGTTGAATGGATTGAAAACCAATTTTGATCCTGTAGCCGTTTTCTTTTCACTAGAAATGTGTCAAAAAAAAGCTTTTTTTAAGTAACATTCAGGTTTAAAAGGTCAGGTCAGATTTTCTCTTTAATCTCATCTATTTTTGAAACACCATGAAAATCTGTTATTATAGAGTGTGATCTTCATGCCACAGATGTTTTTTTGGATGTTATATTTTTCTCTCCCTTTATTAAGGAAGCTGTGTTAATCAACAGTGTCTCGGTTAGCTTAAAAACCTAAAAGTACAAGCTGTAAAGGATCACCGGCACAACGTGTCCTCCCTCTGTACTGTATCTAGATCACCCAGACAAAGAAATGGGTCACTTACATCAACGTGGGAATTCAAGACATTACATTTGACCCTCTGGCCCTTTCAACACCTGCACATTGGATATCTAGCTAAATATAACACCGATACCACAAGAGGAAGAGCTGAGTTAGACGGAGGTTTTTCATCTGATGATTAAAGGAAAAGACAGCAACTTAAACAGCAAAACAGGATCATGTATATCTCTTAAAATGTAAGATTTTGTAACTTTTTATTGATCTAATTGGTTGAACTAATGGATTTCTGTATTTTCTACTAACAGTTAACAGAACTGCAAACAGTACATGAAAGTACCTTGAAGTTTGGATCTGTCACATCTTGTGAAGTGCGAAGATTTGGTTCCAACTCACCTGGAATGCAAATAAGGAAAACTGAAATCAAATTAAAACTTGTGCTGATTACTACATGTTAATTTTCTGCTAAAAGCTTAAAAAGTGCAAAAAATTTAGTGCCAAAGACAAAAAACTGGTAGAGAATCTTTAAAAATCTCAAATTGATCCTTGTTCATTCAGCAAATTAAATTAAATATGGATTTGGACTGATTAGGAAAAATTAAGTGCCTTTTTCATCTGCCGTCAAGAAGTCCAACATGTCACAGCACTTATATATTTTATGTGAGTCTCTCATAATGCAAAAACAATAATTATGTCTGCAAATTAATGCAACGTTTCCTTGGTTCTCTTTATGTTTGTCACAATTTTACCACACTAGCAGAACTGTCCGTTCCAAACAAGAAATAATGAACTGCACTGCGCATTAATACTGCAGTGTCCTCCTGACTGATGTCTTAGCCACCTCTCCTATTGTTCCTGAATAATATCCAGCTCTACAATGCAAATTATGGACTGAACCTCTTCGTCTCCGCTGGCTAAAGAAGTGGCAGTAAACGTTCATTCATAGAGAGCTGCTCAAAGACGCAGAAAACGACACATCTCGGAGATAAAGCTGAATGATAATCCCTATCATCTCACCTCGCTGCGCTAAATTTGAACAGTTTCAAACAACCAGTCTTAAAAAAGAAAGAGAGGAGTGTGACCATTAAAACAGACCATATATTTTTCTTTGTATTAAGGGGAAGCAAACATATAAAAATGGTCTAAAAGTGCTACTTGGCCACTGAAGTTACTGCTGTTGCATATTCTTGTGGAGCATGACGTTTTATTTAGGCCATTCGTTTTGTTACTCAGACCATCATTTATGCTGTTCTCCAGCTTGGGTTAATCTCCTAAAGGGTGAGATTTATACCGATGGGAGGCGACCATTATCCACACGTGAATTAAGCAGAATGGAAAATGGTCTATGTCATCTACTTGACACTAAGCACTTAGCTAATATCTCCGGCTGGAGGTAAAGCAGCCATATGTTAAGGAAACGATTTCTGATGTATTCTGTTTGGTTCTGAACGCCCTCTGAGCTCAGACGCCGGAGTATATGTCTGTTCTTAAAGTGATGATCAAACCTTAATGTGCATGCCTAAGGTGCATGTCCACCTCTGGGTAAAGCAATTTTATTCTCCACTGACAATAAAGGGAAGATGAACTGTGTCGACACTGTGGCAGCACCCTGGGTGATTTTCCACAGATAAAGGCACATTTTCTGGTTCAGATCTGGCTCAGAACACGATGATATGAAGCTTATTTTCAGCGCAAAGCTCAGAGCGGCGTTGTGCGATTCTGCAGATCTGATCTTCTATTCATCACCAACAGGGCAGCTTGCAGTTTTTATCTCTTGACATCGCCCAGACGAAGTGTCAATCTTCTGCTGAACTCCACAATGGTATTTCACTTCTTCTTCTAACCGTATATTTTATTGGGGTCAGGAGACCACTGGGGGGGGGGGGAAAGCCAATCATACAATCAAGAAGTTACCCTTCTTCTCATGTCTGCTCTTCTTTTGGATTGCAACTCATAAATCCTTTTGCTTGTCAGTGCTAGCAACAGCTTACCAGCCCTTCACGCCACTTCAAAAAGCCGCGATTTTTTTTAAGTTGGCGTGCTTTGGCATTTCGGAGCCGAGGAGTTAGTTTATCCAGCAGCAGTCGTAAACTGTCGCGTCTGCCGCACAAGGCCATTTGATTGCTCTGATGTCATTGATTATGACAACGTGCGGAGTGATTCAGAGGAGAAACACAGCGAGCGATGCACATGAGAGGTCTCTCAAATATCTGTGTCAGGGCATCGCTTTTGATTCTCGCCGCAACTTGGCCTTTTAAGACCTCATGAGGCTGATTTTTAGCCTCAGTCATGAAGTCAAGCAGATAACAGAGAGCATGTTATAGATGAGAAACAAGCTGTAGTATCTTAAACACCCAGAATCAGATGAAAACCAGCAGGTGACCAGCAGGTGGTAGAAAACAAAGTCAGTCAGAACATTATGAAACCGCCTTGCACAGGTCTTCTAAACCTCACTTGGTATAAATCAAACAAATTGAAAATGAATGAATTAGGTGACAGAAAGCACGTGGGCTGGCCTTCAAGCCTCACCATCTCAGAGCAAATGTGTGTGTGTGTGTGTGTGTGTGTGTTTTCTGCAAGAAGAAGAAGAAGGAGGGCGAGCGGTCGTGGCTGCCTCCCCTCCTGTGACAGCCCTCTGCTCGCTCTCCTGTGAGCCATATTCTGCTCTGCTTCGGGCACGGTGACACACAAAACACGTGCACGCTCACACGCACGCGCTTGCAACTCACTGTATCTCTTTTTTTTTTGGCTGCACAATGTGCACACACACACACACCACACACACATGCATTGGAGTGACGGGCGACTGAGACAGCTCAGGGCCCCAGCAGGAGTCACAGAGGCGGTGTGCCAAGTCATAGCCTCTACTCTGTTCTCCGCCAGCAGTATGCCTTCAGAGGGCCTCGGTGACACACTGCTCACTATAGATAATATATGACTGGCTATGTAATACTAGCAAATCAGTACATTATGTTCGTGTCAGTACCTCACGGCTCAGGATCGCAGCCATGCCTTCATCAACATATGCTTTGAAATAAACACAAACTCAAGATGTCTACACGTTCACCTTCTATGCAGAAGACACGTTCACAATCCCTCACCACATATTAGCACAAAAAAACCCCACATTTGCATACGCAGCATCCTCACGTGTTGCATGTGCAAATTGTTTCTGGCAGCCTGTGTAATTGTGCTGGCACAAACACCTGCATATTTAAACACACAGCCTGACATTTCGAGTTAAAAAGCGTGTTTGTCATTAAACACAGAGACAGATTAAATATCAATTTCTTCTTCTGTGTATCCTGGATGTGTTTAGCCAAGCTTAGCTCTTTAACTGTGTTGTTTTGACCAAAGAAGAGCAGGATGATGGAACTGCTCAGCTCAGCTGTGTTCATGTAAACACAAAATATTTACTGTTCTGTTGTTTTTTGGAGTTTTTAAGCGTTTTTTAAGAAAGAAATCGAGTATGTAGACGTTGCATATTGGCAGTTTCTTGCTCCATATTGCAGCCAACACAGCAGACGACTTCAGCGACAATGTCTGAGGAGAGAGAGCCCACAGCTGACATTTCTAATTTCCACACAGGTGTTATTCTGTCATTACATTGCATTTCTGACATATGTTCTTGAAATTATGCAGCTATTGCCAAGGGGGGGGAATGTTCGTAGTTTTACCAAACCAGCATTTACACAAACAAAAAATCCCATCAGTCAGCAAAGTTTTAGGAAAAGGCACCCAGTTTGACTGAAGCAAGGAAAGCAATAATGATGTTGTGTTTTTTTTTAAGTGACAGGGATATCAGAATATCAACTCGTGTTACATTTGCAGTGAAATAATGAGGCAAAACACTCGTTTATCTGCTTCATTCCAGTTTTCAGATGTTCGCAATGGTCATTTTTGTAAAAATGACAAGGGGATCCTGCACAAATAGTTTGGTATTATATGTTCTGCTGTTTAATTCTGCTTTCAGAGAAGTAATACCTGAGCTGGTTTAAAATAATATAGACAGTTTGTGTGTTTTAAAATTCTGAATGTTACAACCCAGTGAAGTGCATCAAATCACAGTG
>JAUZTA010000020.1:9901449-9912812 GCA_034780835.1 Ctenochaetus striatus
CTTAAAGGGGATTATTTTCTTTCATGGCAACGTTCTGTGAAGTTTGCTGGAGAGACAAATTGCTATTCCTGCATAAAAACCTTGTCTAATAAAAAAAAAAAAATCATCATTCTTATCTTAAGTGAGTTGTGTTCATTTCCTGTCTCTAATTTGGGGCTTGTATCCCCCTTAAATCCTGATCCAATAACAATTCTTAAAGCTCATTATGTATTTTTATGCACATATTTATTTTCTCCACTGATAAATGTCTAGATACATTTTTTTATCCCAAAGTCTAGTATTATTCTTAAGCTGAAGTCTGAGTTTGCAGAAAGAATTTTTAATATGAGCTGATGCCGACTCTGTATTCCCTTTTTAACCACTGTTTTTAAACGGTTAAACTCAATCCAGAAGTCTCAACTAAACCCAACATAAAGTCAACAACAGGGTAATAGGAAGACTGACCCTGCTGGATTGAAATGACCTGCATGCTGAATGTATCTGAGCAGAGCAAAAATGCTCTATTCTCACCGTTAATGTTGTCCTGGTGCAAAGGCTCACGAATGTTGTCAAAGGGAGAAGAGGCTTATGGGAGGAAGCGATGATTGGCTTCTTTTTGCCACTATCACAGCAATCTGATTGTCAACAGCAGCTCCGTCAGAGAAAATGCACTGAAATCTTTCAGAATATAAGCAATCAAGAGCTGGATGTAAATAAATCCATGTTTGTTTACAGGGAAACCTCCACAGGCTGTATTTGACGCCACTATCTCATGTTGCCATTTCATTTTATTGTTTTAATCTTCAGTCGCTTCCATCAGCCGTAATTATTCGTTTCTGTTTACAAAGTTTTTTTTTTGCAGCTATCACCATTACCCCGAGTCTAACAAATGCTGTTTGTGATGATTTTATTTTGATAAGGTTTCCATCAAGAGAGGTCAGAGTTTAATTCAACATGTTCCCGCTTTTCCTGTCCGTCCACGGAGAAGAAACACTTAGATGTGTAAGACAATCAAAATGAAATAAACAGAGTGTTTTATCTGCCACATTATAGGGCTAAGGGCTGCGACGAACAATTACGTTCACAATCATTTCATCTGTCATTTACTCAGTTAATTGTTTGGTCCAACAAATGTCAGAAAAGAATAAAAATGTATTTGACTTTCCTAAAGTCCTTGTTGACACATTCAGGTGTCTTTTTTTTGTCCGATCAACAGCCAGAAACCCATAAAAGGCTCTCAGAGAGCAATAAAAAATCACTACTCTAAGATATATGTATATTTGAGAAGCTAGAACCAGAGAATTGTGCACATTTTTATTGTGACAATTACTTAAACCATGACTCAATTGTTGAAAAAGCTGTGGATTAATTTTCTGCCAAATAACCAATGACACCACAGTTGTTTTTAGCTCAATTTCAGCAGAATAAAAGTTTGTCACATTGGTTTTGCAAATGAATTCGTACACATATTGTAGTAGGACTCTGTTGTGATCAGAGATGTTATTTTTTTCTTTGAGTAATCCAAGGCAAATGCCAAATGCGAAGCAAAAGGTGGGAGCTGCAACGTTGCTTTTGCAGCCATATTTAGTAACATACTGACGAGGGAAACGGCTCAGATTGCAGAGGAGTGAAGGCGAGGATTTTTTTTTTCCCTTCCTTGCAGTGACAATCTTAATCAATATGTTCAGTTATATAAAGTTATATAAGGATCCCCATTAGAGGAAGCTAGCTGATTTCCATTTTTCATTTTTCCATTTATGAACCAATGAACAACACGTGTCAAATGATAACAGGACAAAAAAAGAAATGCTAACCATTGAACTAAATGAGCCATGGCTTCTTAAAAACAGGCCAATTATTGAACAGTAAACAAGAATCAAACTATATTTATGTATTTATTTTTATTTTTTATTTATTACTTTTCAGGGTAAAATAACTGAAATTAAAAAAAGATAATTTAACTGATATTGGTATCATACTCCTTTAGTTTGATCATATTGATGCCAGAAGCTCTGCTTATGCTGGGTGGACCAATATCACCCGTGGAGCACCAATGGCTACATGTACGGTCTCCAATTCTGGACATATCACCTGATCTCTTGTATTTCACGAAAGTATCATGCTTGTCACACATTAAATTAACGATGGGGATGGAAAGTAGATCAAGTCCTGCTTTGAAACAGCAGAACTTCTAACACTTCCTAAATGTACAGTAACAAGGATATTTGCAGCAGTGCTTTTTATGATCTTCGGCAAAAAGATGGATTTCAACCTTATTGACCGCAAAAATGGTGAAAAAGTCCTGATATCTTTTTATTTAGTCACTGAAAATATAAGTTGTGCAGTTATATGTACATACACACTATATATCACTGTGCAGAGATACCACATTAACTGCTGCTTGACAGAGGCTTTTAACCAAAGTGTTGAGTTTTTCTTAAAGAACTGGGACTTCAGGAAGGTCTGTCTCGGATCAGGACTTTTGTAACATCCTAAGGGGAAGTCCATACGCTCATTAATCAGCATCAGATTCAGAGTAAATATGTGCCAGGACTTTTGGACTGTGTCTTCATCTTCTCCTGGTATTGATGCCAACATCTGGGACTATTGTCTGGAGGATGTTTTTGCCCTTTTAGAGGCACTCGCCAGGGTCATTTAAGTGAGTCTAGCTGTTTGCTTTTATTCATCCAGGTAGTCTCTTTGTCAGACTTTGTATTCCCTCTCATTAGCTTTTTTTTTTTCCTAAAGTCTACTCTTTTGTGTGCATTCATCTAATGCTACTAAACTGACTAATATACCAAGGCTCTTTTTCAAGGGCACTGGGTGGAAAAAATGCCAGAAGCATTCAGTGTCCTCCGGAAAGAGGTGGTGACGGGGGTTTTGCCTGCAGCGTTATTTAAAAAAAGAACAAAAAAATGTTCAATTTCATGTTCAACTTCAATTCATTTCACTGTTAAAGCCTGTTAGTATAGGCCTTATTCATATATAGACATCATATGGAGTCCATTGTACAATAAGCATGTTTTCAGGAAAAAAAACTATATATATGAACCATATGCAATTTCAATTTGCAAGGCTTTTTGTGTGTTGAACAGGCTTACTGTTATACCTGTAGATCAATTGATCAATCAAAGGCCTGGAAAAAAGGAAGAACCTTGAGAGTTTTTACAAGTGTGGAAAAGCTGAATGATCCAATCAGTCTCAATCAGATGCTGCAGGGCAACATTAAACATTTTTCCCCCCTTTTGTGGGAAAATAAAGGTGGACATTATGAACCACTTTGCTGATTTGAATATTAGTCACTTCCAATGTAGATCATTCACATTTTCATAAGCTTAGCCATCACATCGCCACTCAAACACAGTTTAGTGAGTAAATGCATCACCATGGGTACGATCACGTGTGTGTTTTGCTAATTAAAACAGCTACTTCCTGTTTAACACTTGGACCACACAAAGCACTTTTTTACGGGTTAACAGCTCAGCAATCAAACATTTTATTATCACACGATGATTGTTTTGATAGAATTTTTCACGTCTTTAAATAAACTTTGACGGAGGAAGAATCACACTATGTTACAGCTCAGATCAAAGTTCTAAATGTTAATTATGAACAGATGAACATTGATACTGAAATCTGCGACCGATGGCAGGATTGTCAGCTAAAGATAAGTCAGAGCAAGAGTGTGTGTTATGACAAATTATCCCTTTATGCTGTATTTATAATTTTATGTTATGCAATTAATATTATTCATGTTATAGAAAAAAAATCAGCAAATCGTTTAACGAGGCAGTTAGCTTAGCCAAGGTGCTTCATCACTGTAATGCACATGTCATAAAAACACAAACTGCAAATTGCATAGATATAATATAATAAACACAGTAAAAACAGATGAGAAAAATCTAAAAAAATAGTTCACTGATGCTTCGTCCTCTCATCCACTTGCTGCCCTCCCTTTCATATGATATTGAGAGCTATTTATTTAACAATCTTCTCCTCATCTGTTGCAGAGCAGCGGCACTGCTGTTTCACTGATGAGATCCATTGTGATCGAGTCACAAGGCAAACCTTGAATGTCCTTCCAGAGACACACAGACACAGAGGATGTTAAGACCCCAAGAAGAGAAGGAGATATAAATAACCCGTCTTCTTCCAAGGCGGAGTGATTACAATTTCTTTCTTTAAACCCTCACCCCCGGGGGTCTTAATCAAGAGAATGAAATAGCCTTGCACCTGTAGTGATGTATAGCTACACTCCACCACGCAATCAATCGATTGAGATTCTAGTTTTGTTCTTCTGATTGGGAACAACAACAATAATAAATAAAATGTCATTCTTGACTTTACCCACAACAATCGATAACCCTTTTTTTTCCCCTCCCCGCTGATGCTGCTGCTTCGTTTTTATTAGGAACAAAATGGAATATTCTCCAAAGCTAGTTATGCTACCTTTTCATTTTCACTCCCTCAACAAGTATTTTACCGCTTTCATCCTTTGTGCTTTCGACGGCATCCTGCCACTCCAAGAAAGTTAAGCATGTTATTTTTCCCTGCCGAGGTGCATTTGAATTGGATTCTAAAATAAGATCCACTATTTGTAACAGCTGACATCCTCTTAGAGTTTCAGTTCTGCAAGAGCTAACGCTTAGGAATGCTAAATAAAGAGATATGAAATGAGAACAAGGGAGGGACTTTGAAAATCAAGTTATCAGTATATAAGACAGCAGCACAAAGCAGACGGCAGCAATAACAACTTCCTCTCTTTATAGACTAACAGCCATCCAGTGTCATCAAGTCAAAAGTCGGGGGTTTTAAAAGCTGTGCGGTAATGAGCGCAGACAACCAGAGCATCACTTCGACACAGTCAATGACATGCAAGGTGTTTCGATAACACTGTGTGTTTTTCATTCCTCCATCAGCACCTCTCACACACATTCACCAAGGCGGAGGTTACAGAGATCAGTTCAAATCTGGTGTTTACTGTAAGGCAGTACAGCTTACACACTTATTTCAATGGCGAAGGCAAAAGAAAATGGAAAAAAAAGAGAAAAAAACATGACAAAATGTTGTGATACAGTGAGTAGGAGGACTACAAGAGTGGTTAGGCAGAAAATGGGACACCAGCATAAACACCAGAGAGAGCCGGCTATTGTTTCTCCCTCTAAATATACTGAATTCAGCTTCTTGTGACTGAACACAGACTCACACACACACACACACACACACACGCATACATGCACATACACTGCAAACACACACACAGAAAGAGAATGTCATAACCATCCCTTGGAGAGGCAGATCTTCCCCAGCTCGTGTCACAAGCTTTTAATGCCCTCTTGCTGTCAGTCAGTGAACTGCATTTTCAGATGAAGGATGCTCCTCAGACCCTGACTGCACAAGCAATTATCATGTTTTTTTAAGTATGTTAATAAGCTGGGGCACTAATTTTGTTGTTATACTGTAACCTTAAAGCATGATTGCACTCAGGTTGCATGCTGTCTTGCTTTTTTAAAATTTTTGTTTAACCTTGATCTAATTAGAAAATCTCCTGTTTTTAATAAAATTGCATTTTTTCCCTTCATCTTTCATTAAAAAACATGCAATTTAGCCACATTGGTGATTTTAAAGTGTCTAAATTCCAAGTTTAAATATTTAGTCATGAAAAAAAAAATTTTCCAGCCAAAATAACACAAAACATTGCGCCTGAATTGTGCATGAGGACCTCTTTTCATTCCCACAATGCAATGCTTTGCCTTTGAAAGATGTGAAAAGCTTGGTGATGCTTTCAGATGGTGCAAAAAAACAAAGATTATTCATAAATGTCTAAATTCTTGATTACCACCTGCATTACAGTAAACACTGAGTGTTTTCCCATCTTTGTTATTCTTGTCCCGCCTGCCCCCCCCCGTGACGCTCCTGCTCAGTGCATTCTGGGAAAGGGTCCAGCTCCCTCATGACCCGATGAATATTTCAGCATTGCCAGCTCTTTTTTTTTTTGTTTTGTTTTATTTCATAGTAAGCAATACTTTATCAACATCTTCAGTGACAGCGCTCTTTAAGGCTGCTGCGATCAATACTTTTACATTAACCGCGGATCGCATAGAAACAACATGACTCTGCAGTTACACGGAGCACTTTAGCATCTTTGGGCCGACTGTTTTGGTTCTCCAGCCCACAGCTTTTTGTTCTGCTTCTCTTTCACTGCTCACATAGTGTTCGGCTGCAGCAGGCAGCTGTTTTTTTTTTTTTCAGCTAAAAGCTCTAAAAAGCCTGTGTGCATGTGAACCTGTGGAGATGCTGCAGATCAACATGAACAGATTTGCCAACTTTTGACTTCAGGTCGGAGTGACTTCTGGTCTAGAGAAAGAGAACATTAAGTCAACTGGCCATTTTATACATGTTAAGTGCCTGAAATCTGTCATTTCTGCTATCACTGTCCACACAGGCATGAAAAAGACAACCCCATAAGCATTGCACACAAATCAGAGAATAATTTTGGAGCCTGTAGGCCTACTCATACAATCTATGGATACAATTCATAACAGAAATGATCCTGTTTTAACCATTAGCATAACTGAGACTTACATAAGGCTTTAAAGGGCCTTTCCGCCTTTAAGGGATGCTAGCAGTTTATCAATAGCCTTCCTACATCCTCAGTTGCATCTTTTGCTTCATACTAACTTCCAACTGTTAGCAGGCTAACAGGCTAAACTACGATGGCTTACAGTGCTAAACCTCAGTAAGCTAGCACTGCCATACTGAGCATTATCTTGTTGATGTTAGCTCAGTTAGCGTACCTAAAGCCTCACAGTACCAAGGCCATTTCACACAGTAACAGAGCTGTGATGTGATTTCACCTTTGCCATATCGGCCTGATGGACCGATCGGCCTGCGGGCTAACAAATTGATAAATGTACAGCGGGATGAAAAAGTAAAGCCGCTGTGTGAGTAATAATCTCACACATGACTCATCCTTAGATCATATATTAAGTCTCCAAGACAGCTTGTATCTGGGAAGAAATTAAATTAATAATAATAATAAATAAAAAACAGGCCCTTTTGGTTTCCTCAAGGCCCACAACAAGTGAGTCATAATGTCACATGGTCTGGTCTGTGATCTCAGAAGAACCGAAGACTTTGAGTCACATGCTCTCCCTGCTGACCATGTATTCAGACTGTGAGATGTGATTTGTAGCTTCCCCGGATATTGTCTGCGTGGTGTCATGGAGAAATTGCAGCTGATAATTTTCTGAAGTAGTGCGATAACACCATGGTTTGCTCTCTAACAATTAATAGGACTTATTTTATGCTAGCTGCAAAAAAAATATATCAAAGAATGTCCAAGAAACTGGCACTTTGACAGGCGTGTTCGGTGTTAAAACGGATTTAAATATGGAGAAATAATGAGCTATAGTGGCTGCTGGGGGACGTATAGAAATGTGAGACATGAAAAAGGAGAATGCAGTGATAGATTCTACTCTACTGTACAGTTAACAAAGATTTAAAAATAACTTCTGCTTAAACATATGTTCCTTCAGGCCGGGAGATTGAATGAGTCACCCAAGACGAGGAGCAACAGATAAGATTTTTTCTCCTCTCGCCAAAGCATGGGATCATTTACTCCACATTGCAGCGCGGTGCAGATGATTTTTCAATTTCCAGGTTCCTCCTGGGTTTCCTGAAACATATTGAGACTTCTACCCTGAGTAATGGCTGTTTCTGACTGTCGAGGGAGCCTATGGATACAATTTACAACCCCTGCTATCTTCAAGAAAGCACTATGGAATACACAAGTGTCAATAGATGTATCAAAATGGCCACAGGGATGGCTGTAACAAAAATGACAGCCCCATGTGTAATGCAGTGGAGGTCTGAATCAGTCTTCTTGAAGATGAGAAATTTGGCTTATACTCGGCATCAAAAGAAATGATTTTTTTGGGGAAAAAAATGTCTCCCTGATGCAGTAAAACTTGCTTTTTGTTGCTCTTTTTGGAGAATTCACTTTCATTTTTATAAAGTACAAAAAGTAGCACACCAGAAAAATCCAACTTTTTTGCTGTGGTGTTTTAAACCGAGCCATCCTCCCACCGCTTGATCTTGTATAGTTGTTGGCTTCAATAATATTTTACTATATAATTTCCTGCATAAATGACCTGCGGTGCTCCAGGTGTCATTAGAAACATACTTTTGTGGTATGTGTTTTTTATTGCCCCTGTTAATTTTATGAGGGCTGTTAAGTTAAGTGGAGGTGTACGCTGCCAGCAATCACGCTGTTTGAATCAGCAATTTATTAACACCCCCCGCATCCCCCAAAAAAGCAACACACACACAAAAATAGTGGATGAAGTTTGGTTCCTGAGGCCTGTGGATTCCACTTGTGCAATGCGAGTATTCGGAATGATAAATCCTCCGGTGGAATTGAAATGCAGCAATCATTGCCCGTATCGATGTTTCGCACTAAACTTCCTACACTGACTCGGTTTTAAGGGGCAGCGAGTGAGACTTATACCTGCCTCATAACGGAAAATGACCATAACATATCATCGGTGGAGTTATCGATCAGCGGCGGTGACCTGAAAAAACACTCGAGCAGGTGCAGCACACCGGTGGCATTTTAAACCGCCAGGGACTGAGGGATATCGACATGTCTGTGGTTAGTCTGACCATTTCACAAGCACAAAAACTGTTTTTATATCATTATAAGTAAGATTGGAGATGTATTTATCATCATATGTCTTCTTTAAAACATTGCTATTTCATTTTACTTCTGTCACAAGCAGCTACGATCACTGAGTGGCAAAAAAAAGTAAGTATAAAGGGGAATTTGTAAGATTTAAGGACGTTTTAAAGGTGCCATCTGTAAATAAATGGATCAATTTAAGAAAAAGGCACTTTTTAAGCTGAAGGTGACAATACAGCATATTGTGCTGACCAAAGATATGCAGAATAAGGAGAAAACACTCTGTGCAAACAGTCAAAGTTGTAAAGCCAACTATTTTTATCAACTGGTCTGGAAGATTTTTATCACATCTGCCAAGGGGGGTCGTGTTTTCAGGTCAGTTTGCTTGTTTGTTTGTCAGCAGGATAACAGAAAACCAGCTGGCACGATTTTGATGAAATTTGGTGGATGGGTGCAGCGTGGGCCAGGAAAAAAAACTTGAGCTGGTCCAAATGATGGGTTGGACACACTTTTACATTTTATTTTTCACTCTTTTAACATCGCAACATCCTAGCAAAAGTCTAAAAGATTGTAGTTAAGTTCAAATTATGTGGCAAATTATAGGCAGATGCAGAAATATAATGACTTAACATTACAACCCACAAAGAGCCCCCCTGGTGTTCATAGGAGTAAAAAAGCATAGATACAAGTCTTCCTATAGCTTAGCATACAGGAAGCAACCATTAAGGAAAACCAGAGGACATTGGTTTCAATGGAGAACAAATGAGATTGATCATTTTTATTCCTATTCTTATGGTTTTTCATTAGTCTTCTAGAAAACATATATTTTTCTTGCTATTGCTAAAAACTTACTGTCAAATCAGACAAGAGCTCTCAAATCTAATCTTTAGAAATGCTGCTGCAGTCTGTCATTTGGGCGGCATTATTAACAAGACCCTTGTCAAATAAAAAAATAAATTGTTAACAGTTATTTTGCTGATGGTTGAGTGTTATAATTATCTAATTAAAGCCACTGATATGACTATTAACAATAATTATAATGTTTTCTTTGAAAACTTTGGCAAGTATGTGATCAGTGAGTAAAGGAGGGGTGCTCATTGTCACTGTTTTTATAATTGTTGGTGTCTGCATATGAAATAAACTTTTGATAGTGTAATTCAGAATTCATTTTAAATGCACAAATACAGCTATTATAGGTGAGTCTATGATGTGGAACAAAGCCCAGCAGGAGTGACGGATATCAGCAGTTCCCCTCTCAGTCCTCCCTGAGTCGCAGTAGATGAAGGTGACACACAACATTTAACCCCTTCCTCTTGATTTAAGGATTAAACACGTGGATCCTTCGCCAGCAGCACTTTTTCATGGAGTGACTTTGGCCGCCGTCTGCCCTGAGCGCTTGAAAAACCCTGCGCATTAACCCGTGCCCCTGGCACATGATCAATAAAGCTGGGGAGACGCACGCACACACGCACGCAGGGGCACGCATGCACGCACGCAGGGGCACGCATGCACGCACGCACACACCAACAGGAGTCACGCCTCCCATCATTGAAACTATTAACACCATGCCAAGATCGATCAGTCACCCCTGGCTCTCCTCCTCCTCCACAACCCCCCACCCATTAGCTATGTGTGTGTGTGTGTGTGCAAGTGCAGGGTGCATTTATGTGCATCTGTGTGATCATATATGAACACTTGTAGAATATCTCCACTTTTGCAGAACCACCTACTGTTTTTTATGCACTTTTTTTTTGTTTCGTACGTTATCTTTTCCCGACATCTGACATCACTTTCCATAAGTAGAAACATTTATAACTGAGCAACTGTGCCAAACAGTTGATAAAACGCATGATAAAAATGTGCAGGAACCGGGGAGAAAAAGAAAAAAAAAATTCTCCATATCTGAACAGTTGACCTTTTGCAGAGGATGAATTTTCTGCAGCACTCTCATGGCAAGAATTCAACTGCAGGTACACAGTGTAGCACTCAGCAACTATCTCCTCCCCAGTGGTGCCATTAATAATGGGAGGCAATCTGCCTCACTGAGACGTGGGAAATGTAGTCATCTGTAGCGCAGTGGTGTGACCAGCTAAATGCTGCTAATTGATATGGACAGCAGGAGCTTCTCAGTGTGTGGGATTAGGAGGTGGCGGGCTGGAGAGAGCCTGACGTGGTTTCAGGATATGACGAGCGGGCTGAATGCGGACAATAAAAAGGGACGAGATTAATTTCTTTTTTCCCACTTTTCTTCCACTCCTGGCCATCTTTTATCTCTCCCCGACATCTCGCAAATGCATCTAGAGTTAAGAGACACATCTGTATTCGACCAAGACTATCTATTTTTACCCCCCGCCCAATGATTGATGTATCCTTTCAGCATGTACACCCTTGCTATCCACAGGGGTGAATAAACCACAGATGAACAGCAATCTGCAGGGAGTACACACACACACACACAGACACATACACATGTAGCACAAGCACTTAATGTGAGAGTACACACAGATGTCCGCGTACACAGATGCTGAGGTACTAATGCATATATTGCACACATGCAACATATAGTTTTATGCAAAGCGGCACACAGGGATGCAAAAGACACACTTGAACACACGTAACGCTCTCAAGCTTTTACCGTACTATTTATATCGTTCTATCATTTTGTATCATTCTGTTGCAGCTGTCATGGATGCTTACTTGTTTG
>JAUZTA010000020.1:9914330-9926165 GCA_034780835.1 Ctenochaetus striatus
ATTATTTAATAAGTATTCATGGACAAATATAACTAACATCAGTCTGTGATTCAGATATTTTTAGGCCAGCAGAGAAGGCCTTGAAGGCCCTGACAGCCCACCACTGATATACACATATTTGAAGATTCAATGGTCATGCGACATCCTTCAAGGATTTTACATCATCTAATTTAAATAAAATTAAGAATTTGACTTTATGTGATTAAGAGTCTTTAATTGCATCGAGGATAATAAGGTTTGGAGAACATGTTGTTGTGCGACACTACAAAACATGTAACAAGTCCTCATTACAACCATCATCAAAGGCATTTTCTAACAATTCTGTAGGACATTAAACTGGTAAAACAAGAAATCAGGCACATCCCTGCCAATTATAACGTATTTGTCTCTCCCACTCGATAATAATGCCCAGAGTTAAACCGCATCCAGCGGCACTGCTGACGATCCGAGCCTTCACTGCAGCATAATTAGCTTTGAGGTGGTGGCTGAAAAGTAAACAGATAAACTAATACAAAGATACGCAGCAGTTAAAAAGAGCTTTACGCTGACTGATGTCGACCACGGCGTGGAAAAGCTGGTGACTCCGGCGCCCTCCTCAAACAGAGGTTGCACATTATGATTTGCTTGCTGGGTAATTAGGTGGCAGATTTTTTGTGTCTGAAGTCCGGGTGTGTGTTTGTGATGAGAGCATGCATGTTTCAGTGTGGATAGCCTTGTCCGCTTGTGTGTGTGTGTTTTTGCATTTGTTCGGCTTTGTGCTAATCTGTCAGCTCGCCTGTGTGTGTGTGTGTGTGTCGGTGTCGGTGCGTGTTTGTGCACTTTTTTGGCAAATCACCTTCATTATAAATGTGTCTCATTACAGTAATGAGACGATTTCATTATCACTTAAACGACCTTGTCCCCGGTGCTAAACAAGGCCGGCTGTTACAAACCCGGTAGGCTTCTTGAGTTGAATCACAACGGGGGGGCAAGGCAGGTGGGCGGGACGACAGGTGTTGCCGGCTGAAATTTGAATATAGACGTCTCATTGAAGTGCAGGACTGCATGTATGAGCACGAACGCGCATGTTGATTGCGGATGAGAGTTAATGACATGAATGTTTAGCAGTCTGGAGTTAAAAGTCACTTGTAACTCTTGTAAACATTATACAAACACTTGTGAGGCAAAGATTGAATGTCAAGACAAAAAGTTGAGTCTTTATACTTAAAAAAAATTGTTGTCATGTCACTCATGGGCTTTAAAAGGTAATTATTATGAGAGCAAATAAGCAAAGTCAAGTGCAATCAAAAAATACAGCCTTTTTCATTACTTTCAATGAGGCAACTGCGTTTGCACGGCAGGAGCTGCAGTGCAGAGGGTTTAAGTCAAAAGAACTGAATCTGGTCCAGCACAGTGCCATAAAACATCACCTGCCAACACACTGCATCAGTCAGATGAATATGTTCACACACACACACACACACACACACACTTCTGGTTCGAGACCTCTGAGTCATCGCTCACAGCTTTCCTTTGTTTAGTGGATCTAATAGATCTGGTGTCGTGCTCAAGTCAAGTCTACAGCATTTGCGACTGATCAGGTTCACCACCAGCCAAATATTTTCTGTCACTGATTGGATTTTTTATTCGGAATTTGAGAGAAAAATCTGAAAGCTGTCCATTATTTTCCCAGAGGGGTGTTTGCGATAATCGGCGGGTTGAAATTAAATATTTATTTTGAGTTACTCCTGCGAATATTTTAATATTGCGTGAATATTATAATAAAGACATCTGATGTCTCTTTCTGCACCTTTTAGTTGTTAGTCTGAATTTTGTCATTCATGTGCAAAAGATATCTTTTCTCACAAATTAAAAAAAATCACTTTGTTAAAGAGGGTTTTTCTGCAGCCTAAAAGCGTGAAGATTGTTGTGCGTTTCAAAAAAAATTTCATCCATTACCAAGCAGCTGCCAACAACAGAACTTAACAACCCTGTTTAATGGTGGCAGCAGATGGATATTTAAAAACCTCATGACTTTGAGTTTTAAAGTGGAATTTGTTTTTTTCCTGCAATCTCAAGGGTTTTTTAAATTTTTTTTTTGCTTGGGATTCTTTCCAGTAACCTAAAATAACAAGCCTGTTTATACAAACTGCATACATACAGTAGACTCATGTGCACTATGACACACACTTTCTCCTCCTAAGCTCTTACCTGGCTGCCTCTAAGATCTCCTCTCATCCTTGCTAAGCACTCAATCTGTTTGGTGAGTGACCTTTGCTTGTTGGAGAGCTTATCTGCTGCTTTTAAAGCGCCCTGCACCCCTGAACTAATCCTTGGAGCCAAACACTTCCGCCCTAATCCCCACTCCCTGAAGCCCCTATTCACTATTTGCTTTCACTCTAATTGTCTTCATGGCACTTTGAAACTCATTCCTTTCCTGTGTGTCTTTTATATGCGAGTGCATTTACTGATCTGTGGACGTATACATGCATCATCGCCTCATTTGTGCATATCTTGACTGCTAAAAGCATGCTCTCAGAAAACCAGTGTGTCTGTGTGTACTTTTGTGATGTGCATATGTGTGTGTGTGTGCACGTCTTGGTATGACCGGCATGGTTGGGCAGGGACCAGTGAACACGCGGCCATCAGGGTGCATTTAGAAGGATTGCCACTGTGTAGGAAGGGATCAGGACCAGAGTCAGAACCAAAGCTGCACAGGCAGTGGCCCAGAATCAGCATTCAGGAGGTTAGCGCTGTGCGTGCATGTGTGTGTGTGTGACAGTGTGTGTGTGTGTGTGTGTGTGTGTGCATGCTCCAACCCCAAGGGTAACAGTTCCTGGTCACAGTCTGTGGATGAAAGTAATTGCCAGTGGAGGGCAACCTGCAGCTGAGGCCCAGAGATGGTGTGTCAGAGTGTGTATGTGCATGAAATTCAAGGCTGCTGCTTTTGTCCAGTGAGCCAATACTTCAAACACACTGTGCATTTCAGCCCAGACACATGCACAAATATACAGTGTTTGAATAGAGCTATTACTTCAGTTTTTTGGGGGTGTTTTTTCTCCTTTATCCTGACGGTTTGTTTTATTGCTTTGCAGCCATTAACAAGTGCAGGTGAGGCATGGTGAGTTATTTTAAGCATCGAGTCAGATTGATTCCACTCTCAGAACAGTGCAGTCTAATATGTGGCTCCCCTGACAGCTTCTGGGTGACAGTCGGACTTTTTTTTTGCTCACTCCTCCGTTGGTAAAAGGTCTGCCATCAAAGTGCGGTGCTGACACAGAGACAGCAGATAGGGTCAGAGTGGGTGTGGGCGGCCAGCTCGCCTGTAAGACAGTTTTCATGGATGGCTTCCTCTTTTTTCATGGATGACCTGAAAAAGTAAAACCCACCTGAAATCACTTAACTTATCTTTTGAAGCTGTCCCCTAAATCTTTTGGACTTCAACTGATGGCACTCTGGTTTTGGCTGCAGGCTGTTTGAGGGCCGATTTTCTGTACTTGTATTAAATTTTGACCAGGTTTTCTCAACAACAAATAATTGTTTTTGCTAATTTCAGATGGATAATGCTCTGCAAAAAGTGTTTAAACCATCACATAAAAAAGCTGTGTGAACTAAAAATTTGTAGCAATCACAGAAAATACTGTATTAAATGCATTTATGTTCCTAAAAAGGCAAGTAGTTTTACTGCGGTTGACATTAGATGTTAGATTAGATAGTAAACAGAGCCACCTATTGGTTTGTGAAATGACAACATATCTGAACTTTAGCCTCATTTTAATGTTTTTTCTTTCATAGGGCCAAACTTTAATGGCGACACACTTTCCATCTCAAACAGAACTTCAACTACTTAGTATTTTTCTCACCCTATGTAACCCTATAAGTTATTCCGTCCACCTGTTTACTGTGTTTATTCACCGCAGACCTTGAATTAAGTCAGTACTTACTTTTTCAGATCTACTTTGCACAACAAAAAGCAGTTAAAGGAAGCAGAGTCAGCACGTATCCTCTGCATTCATGCACCCTCTCTCTAATTAAGTCCGTAATAACAACATTGTATGAATAAATACTTATAAACAATCACTGTTTAGACAGTTTTTATATTTTATCTATAGCATAACTTACTTTTTAAATGTTTTCTACTTTTCATTATCTTTTGTAACGCGTTGAACCAACAAATTATATATGTTTATTAAGATGTATATTGATTTAAGACTGAATTTTACTAAAAACTTAAAATATCTGTCCTGCAGGGAAAAGATCAGCATCAGTGCGATTTTATTTGCTTTAGGTTTAGTTCTCTTGCCTGTGTTCTGTGTCAGATGTAGTTGTGTTAATTCGCCAGCAGAGGGCCACCAAAACTAACAATTTACAGTGCACATTCCCCTCAAGACTGCAGTTGTTTGATGAAATTTCAACATGAGGCAACAGTTAAACTGACATATTTTACATCTAATCCTTTAATTTCTGCTCACAAAATAAATTCCCTTCGTCCCCCCCCTCTGAGCTTTGAGAGTCTGAAATGAAAACAATCAAAGAAATGTGGAGTACAAATTTTATATCAGACCTTGAACTTGAAAAAGCACCTGTATTGAAAACCTATTACTCTGCATGGAAGGTTGATGCACTGCAACCCACTTCTGTCCACTGCTGAGCCTACTGAACCAAAATGTCCACCAATTACACAATAACCCAAACAGTCTGCATGTGGCTCCCACAAAAAAACACACATATATAGGCTAGAGAGGACGACAGGAGAGACAGACAGAGCGCGAGCGGGGGCAGGCAGACATGCAGAGTGACAGGCACCGCGAGCGAAATAAAACAGAAATCAGAGAGCAATAGACCGAGGGACCATGTGGCAGAGGGCTGGCACCCCGGGGCCCTTCCGATCCCTCTCAAAGCCACTTCATCAGTGAAACAAGCTGTCCTCTTTAACTAGGATTTACGTCAGACGCACACCCGGGTCAGGACGTGTTTATCATTTACTGCGTTACCTGGAAGTGGCTCATAGATCACCAGTTAATAAAGGAAGGCTGAGGATGCCCAACACAAAGGCGGAGGAGGAGGAGGAGGTGGCTCCTAGGATGCTTTGTTGAAAACACAAAAGCAGCGTTAGGTTTTAATTAAAACTTGTCCCCCAGTGAACAATAAACAGGATATTGCCCAGGTAGTCATCTTTTGTAGCAGCTGGGGGTGTGGTACGTCAGGGGTATGGGGGTGTCTCACGTTAAGATGACTGGAGTGGTGTCAAGTGAACGTCTCACGAGAGCAAACAGGTGTTCGCTCACGGCGCTGAAAAAAAAAAAAATCACACAAGGGCGAAAGTATCAGGATCGTTCATACGGCAATTATGAGTCACGCTGCTCAGGTAAAAGAGGCCCGACGCTGACGGGAAGGGCACTGTATGACAAATGGGATTGGATTGCTAATAAGATTTCGGTTCAATAATAGATCAATGGGTTGAGGCAGCATGAGTAATGCATGTGTAAGATGGGTTTGCTTGACTTCGACTCAAGGACGGAGGGCTTCCATGCGCAGAGGATTTTTATATCCGGGGTTCAGTTCAGTTGATGTAATTTAAAATAGTTGAACAGATCTAATGGAGGGATGTCAGAGCATGTTGGCATCGATTGAGGGGTTAACGTTAATCGAATCCTTATCGCATGAAGGTCACAGCGATGTTAGACCCCCAAAAATGTATAATTTTTTTTTTGCTGTTTCTTTGCTGAGACTGTATGTAGGGAATCAGTTTGTATGTTGCTGCACTAATTCTTCCTTGGAACTTGGAACAATAAATCGCATATTGATAAAGATCTTCAAAGAGTCAATTATAAGTTAGAAGCAGCAATAACAAAAAATCAAAATCTTCCTGTTAAGTATCATGCAAGATTTCATGGATTAAAAGTATGTAATTCAAGTTTTTTTTTTTTTCCATTTTAAGTTAAGTCGTGTCTGAAAAGTGTTTTCCTCCCTTTTTTAATTATTTCTTTTGTATTTTTAGTTTTTGTTTTGATCTTCAAGGCTTCCTAAGTGTTTAGAACTTCTATTGAACAGCATTTCCCAGGTGCCCTTGCATGGCAGAGCACAGGTGTGTTAAATCAGCTCCCCTTGATAAGGGTGCTGGATTCTCACCTGGCAAAACTTTTGCCTTGATGTTGTGTGAATGTGTGTGTGTGTGTGAGACCGAGAGCTCGGCTTTGTGTTTGAACGCTTGAAATGGGCCGAAATGTGCGAAATCTTTGGTGTTTTGCTCATTTGGTCGTGTGTGAGGTGTGACGGAGGATTGATGTAAGGACAAAAAAGTGTGTAAGGGGGAAAAAAGAAGCCTCGCGGCGCTTCGTTTTTAATGCTCTAGCATGCTGCACCTATAGGAAATAACACAGCTCTTGTGTTGTTTTGTCCTTTTATGTCAGATCTTTGTACTCTGCCAGGGTCGCCATTGGCACCTGTTTTCTTCCACTCTGTCATACACTTGAAGCGTGTCACCCTGAGGGGAATGAGATTAAATCCGACACCTGCCATGTTCCCCCGTCCTGCGTTGCCTTTGCATCTGGCTGCCACGCGCTCACCTTTGCCCTCTTGTCACAATAACTGTGTAAAAGTGGAATTGGAAAAACAAAGCAACACCCGTGCTACAATAACAAAAAAAGCCCTGACAGGATTAATGAATGGAGCTGTCTGAAAGTGGTTGCTCAGCATGCCTGAAGTGTGTGAAAGCTTTTAAAGAAGTGTTTCACGGGATTAAAAACCACAAAACTCGATTGTGTCACGCTCCAGAGCTAAAGTGACATTTAGTTTAAAGGACGCAACACTGGAGGAGTTTGATAAAGAATGAACAAAGATGGTGAAACTCCAAAGAAAAGTTCCTTACTCCTGTTGCATTTAATGCAGTTAAGGTCCGGTGGCCTCTCGTGCTGCTTTCAAATGCCTTGTTTTTCTTCTGAGGAGTTACTCAAACAACTACAGCATGCAGCAAGGTATCTCACAAACCACATATCATCGCTAACCGCCGTGAGAATAAGGTTTAAAAAGCTGTGAACCATCATTACAGGAAAACGTGTTGCAGCTTGTGTTGTTTTCAGTCAAAAAACAGGCTATAGAACAGAATATTCCATGTCTTATATGTACCTGTTCAACAAAAGGCATCAAATTGCATTTAATTACACCAATTTGTGTCAAACCTCAGTTTTCACTTGTCTTTGCATTGAACCCTTGAACTATCAAGATGCCGCATTGCTCTAAATGGCAAATATCTCTGCAATTTGCATTCGGCATTGGATGAAAACAAAGTCCTTTATTGCACAACACAACAAAAGACAGGTTTAACTGCCAGAGCCTGGTGATCAAATACCCTGCAAGTCTGGACCTGAGTCAATGAGGGAAATTAGCATGCTCCTCTTACCGCGCACCGCAGACTCTTACATGTTTGCTAAAAAGGCAGGGCTCCGAACTCAGAGGAAGTTTTGTTTGTTATGACACTGCTAAGACATTGAGCCGACATATAGCAAAAGCAGCTGACCCCAAACCGCTGCGATGATGTGATGAAACGGGCTGTCATCGCAGCGGTTCAAGAGTGAGTGTGTGCAAATATCAACCAAGTCGCATGTGTGTTTGCTTTCACATTTTTTTTTTTTTTTTTTAAGGCTTTCGTTTTTTATTGCAGTGCATGCAGAATGTAGGTCTAAATGTCATCCGACTTGTTTACAGCCAAGAGGAGACGCCGTCTTTACTTCATGGGCCTTGAATTCTGTCTTTGATTTATTCTATTTAACCTTGTGTTTCTATCAAACCACACATGTACCTCGACTTGGAAAAGAGTTCGGGACTTGCCATGGGTAGTGGACCGTTAAATGACGCTTTCAAAGACGAGACAAGATTTTAGAAAACTGGTGCTCATGCGCATAAGTCATCCATGTGCCCCTGCATGATAAGAGCTCAATGCACTGCTGCTTCATGCTACTAATAAATGAGTGATAAGAGACAACTCGCATTATCTCAAGTATTAAGAATGACCTTATTTAGGTGACTCACCCATCCTTTGCAGCCTGTGGTGGGAAAAAAAAAGTCTTTAACTGCTGCAGCCAGCTTCAGATCTGCTGTTTAAATTGTTATTGTTAAGGAAAAGACTTGCTAGTTTGCTTATTTTAAGCAAAAGTACGAACTCAGGCCTCACACTGAGGATACGGAAACACCAATCCTTTCCATGTTAGGAGTTACATTGCACCAGAGCAGCATTAGGGCGAATCAAAAGGACCGCAAGAGCCCTTTGGAAGGTAAAGTCCAGCTGAAGGAGCAAATATGTTAGCTTCTAGGGCACTTGGGCCTGAGGAGCACTTTGGGGAGTACCTGGTTTGACCAGAGGGGCACTGTGGGGCACTCAATTAAAAAGAGAATATCCCAATTAGACATGTACGAGGTTAAATAATGTATGAAATGGGACGATTAGCGCTCAGCTCACCACTGACATGCTCCAGCTTAACATAGCTCTCTATAGTGAAGCACTGGAGCACAGTTTTATATTGCTAGACATGTGACATAACCATCTGCAGCCTTTATATTCTGCTTTAATCTGCCAGAGGTGCAAATATAATAAGTAACCATAAGTTAATGATACGATGGAGATTGTCAGAATTAGATTTTAGGGTGAATGCGTAATTATAATAAAGATGCATTGCGATACTGTTGTTGAAGTGCATCTGCTATGTTGGTGATGAAACCACTTGGATGCTGCAAAACTTTCTTGCACATCTCTTATTGGTGACACACATTTAGCAAAGACGTGTCCACTTTCAACCTCCTGCTAAACACAATCAACCTCATTGTCTCATGACCTACAGAAGAAAAAACAGTGATTGCATGTCACCCGTCATTCAGTAATTAGACGAATCCTCCCCATTGTTGCTCTATATCACAAAGTGATTGAAAGAAATCCATCACAATTACTGCAGGGGGGGGAATGCAATTAAAGCATGGCACGACCTCGCATACAATACATCCATCTTGTCTTGCAGTGATGCAATCAAAGAGTAAAACCCTGCGCTGAACTATAAATCATAATTGCTGAAGAAAAACACAATGAAAAGTCGGTCCCCTTGCATCAAGTACGAATGCAAGGGGACTGTCTTCTGCTATTGCAGCCAAACACTGGGATCTCCTCCAGATTTTAAATTAAAAAAAAGCTTACAAATATGCTAGGTTGAATTTGGGGACTTTCATAGCAAATCTCTATTTAATCGAATAATGCATTAAAAAAAAGTACATTTTGTTGTTTTTTAAACTCATTTAGAGTAACAGAGCTTAAATTAAAATGGAAATATACAGAAAAAGAGGAGATTATATAGAAAAAGATTAATTGCTGCAGAAAAACTATTTTAATGTCATCTTCTTTTAGATATTTAATATTTTGAACGCTGATAAAATAGTGTTTTCTGACCTTTATATCACACAGTGGAAGCCTTAGTGCTTCACTTACGTGAGCAGTTTTTTTTTTTTTACTATTAAACTTGAGGTGAACCGCGTATAAGACTCCATGGAAAGTTTGGGTTTGAAGGCCTGTTTCTAATGGCTCTTTTTGACAGGAGAAAGAGCGAGGAGCAAGACCAAATTTACCCAGTCTGGGTCCTGGGCAGAAGATTTATTTTCATAAGAATCCCTGATGCAGAGCATGTAAGACATCTCAGACTGCAGCACACAATTTGTGCAGCGTAGGACTGTGGGTGGGCTAACTCCTTAGGCCAAGACAAAAAAACATGCACACACACAAATGCAAGAGGATCTTCCATTATTTGGATAGAGATACTCATTGCAGATAAGCAAAAAGTTGCCCTGTCTTCCAAATGTTCATCACGCAGCGGTGTTTTTACTCCGTTGGCGTCTTAGGTGCGGTGCTACTTCCATGAAGATGACTGATTGTGACATCAGAAGTACTTCGAGTAGGAGCAGAGAGGATATGGGCTGCAGAATCTTCATGCCTTCAGGTCCAAACAAAGCCAAGAACACATCCACAGCATGATTGCCGTTTCCAAAAATACTGCAGAGATTATGACCTTGACTGAGGAAGAAAATAGACAAACAGCTGCGGAATACATTGATGATAATTGCGCATATTGTTACAGAGCCATTATGCAAACTATCGTGCAAAAAATAAACTCATTTCAGTGAAGGAAGGTTCTTCAGAGGACTCTCAACTTTGAGAAAATACAAGAGTTGCCTCAGAAAGACGTGTCTTGAGAGCTCTTTAATGATGCAACAGCTGTAACAAAGAAAATAACAAATCCAGACTCCCACCAAATAACACAACACATAAAGTTTTGCTGCGAGTTCTGATATAAAACACTCAATTTTTACAGATTTTCAACCCATGTTTCACTACTGCAGCTTCTCCCCCTCCATGCCATCAGTCCTTAAACATCACCTCGCTCTCTTTCGGCTCAAATACTTATATATCTGCTGCTTTGTCAGAGTAGGAGTGGGAGGCATGCGGTTGTGTTGATACAATGGCCACTGTGTCCCTTTCAATAGCTGGAGGTAACAGAGAGGTAACATTGCACTCATTAGCGATGGAGCACTGGGAGAAAAGCTCAGACATGAGCTCCACTTTCTTGTACTCGCTGTTAAGTGTGTGATGATCTATACGAGAAAAAAAAAAGAAAAAATAGGACAGACGCCTTTGAAGAGTCGCCGACGGACGGTTCCTTTGTGAGTTTAAAGTTTGATGGTGTGCGGCTGATTAAATGTAAAGCCCCGATGCGTTCACTGCAGCCTCGAGCGCTTGGGTTGCTATCTTTTTAAAAACCTGCACAGGGAAATCCTAAAGACCCTCCAGTTAAAAAACAACTTTTTAAAAAGAAACCAAATTTAAAAATAAAAGAGAACACCTAAATAGATTAAACCAGCATCAGTAACTATAACCACGGCGAGGCTATTTACTTTCACTATATTGCTGCTTGATTTGGCCCTATGCAAACACCGCAACATTATGTAACATTACACAGGGCTTAAGAAAGTCAAACAGTGTGAGCCGCACCAGACTGATATTTACTGTAAGGCCATTATTCCACGCTAAGGTGTTTCTCTTATTTTGTCCAATCACCATCTGTTCACTGTTCTGCTACTGAACCGCAGTGTGAAATGTATAACACAAGGTGTGAGGCGGCGCTCGAATTGTAAACACAGTTCGGAATAATAGTTCTGAATAAAAGTTATTTGTTTGCACGGCGCTGGCGGCCACGTTCTCCAACAAACACTTTAATTTTTTTTATGTGCGCCCATCAAGGTTTTGCATAAAACTTAGCATCCATTTACTGGTAGGAGAGCTAATTTACTGGGTAACAAACAAAAGCCACCTCCTATAATCAAACAACATATCAGCAAGGACATAAATAATGAAACATTCACTGCCTCTATGGAAATGACAGCTTCATTTACACCCAGTGTGCTCATAATCCCAGCCCATAATAACATATTCAACTACAATGCAGATATGTACTTTATCTCTCGGTTTTATTTGTTATTAGTTCATATCCATGTGATAAAGCACCTGGATTACTTAGGAACTGCACATAAAGAACCCAGCGACAAAGGGGCTTTAATGGCTTTGTGCCTTTCATAAACAGAAAAGCTACTGTAGAAAAATAGTTAAAGAGCATGTTTTCAATAAGGCGCCGCTGAAAGGACACAGTGCATTTACTTGGAGAGATATGAGGCGGAGCCATATGAAGAGCGTCTCACAGAAGCATTTCAACTTTGTGCCCAGAACAATATCACCGCCTCGAATGGAAAACACATTTAATGTTTTAATTCTGTCTCATGCATTAGTTTACTTGCAAAACACACTTTATAAAAGATCCCCGGTTG
>JAUZTA010000020.1:9957697-9973863 GCA_034780835.1 Ctenochaetus striatus
GGACTGCTATGATTGGTGGAACTGACGGGAGGCTGGCCAAAATTGTGGAAAAGTCGCAGTGATTGGACAAAATTGCAAGGTGGCGCAGAATTCACAGAGATTGGTTGAATTCGCATTAATTGTTGCGATCGCAACATCGCAAATTCCTGGAGGGACTGTTAAGTGAATGAATATAATGACCTGGAATTAAAACTACAGAATGTCCGAACAAAATATAATAAAGGCAGTTAGGTTGATGCTGGGTTATACTGTGGTTAGAAACAAGCTTTTTCACTGTTAAGGAAGGATTATTTTCCATTTTATTTTATTTTTGTTTGATGGAATTCCCATTTAAGCCTTCTTTTGCATTTTATTTTTCCAACTGAGGACAAAAAACAGGTCTGGCATATTGGATTTCAGAATGCTGATTGAAATAAATGGATGTAAAAAGCATTTGTTGCTTGTTTTCTGCTACTAGTTAAGTTTTATTCCAGACCTCAAGGTTTATTTGCCTACTTTTGTATTCTAAATAGCCATTAAGCTAGCATACACTTAGCAGTAATATATCTAAACATATTGACTTTATTCCCCAGAAGCTAAATGTTCCTGTTCAATCTTGAGTTAGAACTCTTAGGGATTTTAAACTGGCACGGAAATTGTAATGTATCTTTACCTTGCGAGCACATTGCTTCTTGAAACAGTTTGATTGTGGGAAAAAAGAGTGATGGATGAGCTCATAAAAATGGTCAGCAACGCACCCCAACGACCAAAAACGCTGGCTGTCTGCGGGTAATGGCTTTCGGGAAAAAGGGAGATAGACTCATAATGGCTGTTTTTAAACGCCATGAAAACACGCAAAACACGAGTTAGCTCTCACTCCCTTTATTTCTTTATCATGTTGCTTTCAAGGACAGTTCAGCACAAAGGCAGCGCAAAGGCACACGGAGGATTACATAAATTTCAAGTTTATTATACATAACACGAGCAGGAGCTATAGGTAATGGATCAGTCAGTGTGACTTCAGGGCACGTTTGTGCTAAATCATGGATACAATATGGAGAGCAGTGACAAGCCCCATTCCTTTTTGTGTCAAGGTAATGAGGCACTGCAAGGTTATGCATAGGATTACTTTTATAATACCAGAGGAGTTCATTGTATCACCTGGGCTCCATGTGAGTCTTTTTTTTTTGAGGTGAAGCTCACTTTTGTCTTCCAAGAAGTACAAAACCCGGTGTCGGTGCATGAAAATGTCAAGCCTCAATTACACATAAATGAATGAAATATTGGTATTTGCGGCTTTCCTCGCTGTGCACACAACACAGAGTTGGGAGCAGATTAGCGTAGAGGGGTGCCAGCTGCAATGTAATATACAATTAAGAGCTTCGCCGTTCGGTGCCAAAATATGAAATGAAAGATTTAATGTGATTGCAGAGCGTGTGAGCCACGGCGTCCCGAGCAGAGGGCCGTCGTGTTCAGCCTCTGAGTCGGTCACTGCTCGACTCAGCCACCCTTCTCAGCCCTCACCTGTTCAAACAGAAGCATTGTTGTTGTTTTAATCTAGAAAATGTGCCTAAACTGGCTTCACGCAGGCTTATGCAACAGCTCGGTCACTGACGTCACTGTCCTATTTTTAATTTTTCGTCGTGTTCCCTAATGTGTCTCAACGGAGCCACTGACTGCTCTGTTACTGAGGAGTTTCAACTTAATTTAATTTATATAATGTGTCATTTGTCATCTGTGCATCCATTCAGTCGTGCAGGTGTTTAAATGTGCTTGAGACCAGCAGAGGTACAATTAAGGAATTCTTTGCAGTTATGAGAGTTTGGGGCCAGCAAAGGGAATATGTGACATTACATGATAAAAACATGATTTTATTTAATTTTTGGTCATTTTTGCACATCCATGTTGGATTCCTCTTATCACTCTGCTTGTTTTGTAAAGTTAGACAAGTGTGTCATTGCATTGGAGCTCAAAAATATATATTTTTCTCTAATTTTGGCAAGATTACAAAGAAATTGTGAGGCCAAACTTTATGGCAATGTTCAAAGGGAGCAAAAAGACACAGACCTACTCGTGTAAACTTATACATTAATTATACTTTGCCTCAAGTTAACAGGCTGTGAACTCAGCCAGAATGTGTCTGGATGTGCAGCAGGAACATGAAACAGTGTACCCTCTCTAAAAAGAGGAAGAAGAGGAAGAAGAGCACATATTGTGGCGATGCAGCTGCTGTGCTGAATGCGTGACATGGCTGAAATAAACTTGATTATTCTCGTCAGCTATTTTCCCAACTGTGCTTCTGCAGCAAGTTGTCAATATGGATTTTTATGATCAATTACAACAATTTACTCACAGGTGGAGGGGGAGGAATTTTTAGATACATCCCACTCACAGCTCCAAGGTATCTACCTAAAACAAACTTTTTAATACAAATCAATATCAACAAAAGTGCAAGTGCTTGAGCAGAAAATGTGCATATTTTATATTTCAGGGTTTTAATTTGGCTGCAACACTCGGCTCAAAAAACTGCCACTGGAGATGGCAGCTCAGTGCTTCCTCAACCGTTCCAAAATGTGAACATCCTAGCTGTCATATTGTGTCAGATTTAATCACTCCCATCACAGTGTGAGCGCACATTTTTAAGGTGGACGCGCGTGCGATTCGTGACTACTCGACATGGCTTGTCCCTTAATTACCGTGCAGCACACAACACGTTTTCTAAGCATTTAATCAGGATTTATGTTTAATATTTTTCAATAAATTAAATTAAATTCCACCCCAGCTTCAAAAGAGACCTTTAGTACACAAAAAATGAATGTGAGGAAGTTTGTAAAGTGACAAGTTTTGGGGGATTATTTCCAAACAGAGGTTTTTCATATACCTTCCCCCCGTATGGCTCTGTTGATTGGCAGTAAGCTGAGTGTAACGTAATGCGGCGCTGATACAAAGACACTCAGCTGTGGCACAATGAAATAACGATTAAGCAAACCCCGACAAAACCAAATTAAGGCTGCGTGTTCACTATGATGGATTACCTTTGCTGGAGCTGTGTGGCAATTTTCAAGTTGTTTCAAGTGCGCAACTGAGTGGCAGCAAATGGCTCCTTCTGAAGGGATGAAAACAAGCCTTGTTATCTAAGGTGAGAAAAAAAAAAAGTCGTCCTTTGAGCCTGCAATCTCAATGAGTGTTTTTTGGGGGGATTTTTTCTTAATTCTGTGCCTTGTGGCTCAAAGAGGCTCAGTCACAATTACAATTCTAGTTTAGAAAAACTGCAGTTTTTGAAGAGAAATGAGGCCACGTGTATTGATGTATCCCTTTACAGCGTGATGGAGTTTCAAAAAGTCAGCTAAAGCGAGAAAAATATAAAGCAGAGGCTGTAAACAAGTGGTAAACATTCTTATTACGATCCCATGCAGGTGCTGCTGAACTACCCTTAAAGGAGGAGGCTCACTCAAAGATGACACCCCTGTTGCCTTGAAAAGGGATCATTGCCGTCCTCCAAATTAATCAAAAAAGGTCTATAAAAAACCCAGCAAGGTCCCTTTGAAGACATCGCTTCCCCCTTCACCTCCCCACACTATCAGCTGACAGATAATCAGGCTCAGAGTCGGAGTGATGTCAGTGACTCATGGAGGGATCTCGACTTGAACCAGATCTGCTGATATCGAGGCTCAACGTGGATCTGTTCTCCTCGTTTCCTCCTGTTTGATCAGGCGACCGCCCATGAGCTTAGGGGCGCATTCTAGCAGAAAATGGTTGAAATATCCTCATTGTGCATGAGCAGCTTTGTCTTCATGGGTGACTGTTTCAGGTCATAGAGTTCTGATGATTATCGCTTTTTTTTTTTTTGCCATATATGTTGCAGTATTTATGCTGTGGGTATGTATGCTGCAAGTATGAGTCATAGTCAAACATGGTTAAAAATACTGTTTTGAGCCAAAAAAATCTCTATTTCAGTAATAAAATTCTATCTTTAGTTGGAAAGTGTCATAAACTTGTGAGAAAAAGGTGCAATAATTCAAGAAAAAATTCAGAAAATATAGAAGAAAGTTTTATTTATTCATTTCAGTCGTTAATATTTCAAGAGATATTTTCATTAACGTCTCTACATTTACATACATTTTAAACTTTGTCGAAGAGGAAGTTTGACTTTTTTAGCCAAAACGTGAGACAGAAAAGTTCATTCCAAGAGCCTGAAAGCTCAGCAGCAGCTGAAGTCAACATTTAGTTGTAGGTATTGATCAGCTCTTCCAGATAACTGTGTTCACTGGATTCCCATCTGCCTCGATGGCCAGAGGCCAAACACCAGCTGCCTTAACAGGTTTTCAGGTTCCAGTTCAGTGTGAAAGAATAAAGGTGTGTTTATCAGAAAGAAACTGCCTCACTCTCACTTTATTGGCTCATAAATATGTAGATATAGAGTGATTTATATGTTGAGTTAATCAATTTGGTGATTTTTAGGAGCTGCAAAATGGTTTTTGGACCATTAATTCTTCTCTTTTCATGTTAAACACAAATACTTTTAACTTTATTCAAATTTCTGAATGCAGAAAAGCATTATGTTCTTTGCCTAACAACCAAAAAGAGATGATAAATTGATCTTTTATGGCAGAGTGATTGGACGTTCCAAAAAAGTTTCACGTGCTGTGTTCAAAAACTCAAGTTTATCAGACATTTCTGCATCTCGAGTGTGTGCTCCCTCAGCGCAGTGTAAAAACTGTGACTAAGCAGTCACACTTAATGATGTTGAAAGTGTGTGTGTGTGTGTGTGTGTGTGTGTGATCAGCCAGCGTGCATCGTGCTGGCAGAAAAGTACGGCACTGATGTGTCACTTCCTAACAGAGACTTTCAAACACACTCATCATCATCAGCGGGAGGAATATAAAGTGTGAATTGTGTGGACTGGGTCCGTGGACGGCTGACATGTGATTCACACAATCTGCTGTACAGCGCAGCGCCGAGCGTAACACACCCCGGAGGCGAAAGGGAAGGCATGTGGGCGATCTGGGCCGACACACACAGTTCATGTGCGTTATGTTTTAAAAAACAGCTTTTATTAGACCCACTGTTTAAATACTTAATCTGTTCTGCAACAAAACACACTTACGGAGTTTCTGTGAACTTGGATGTTTCATTTATGCTCTGTGAACATAAACAAAAGGGTCTTTAAGCAAGAAACTGCCAAGATTCTCAGTGTAACTTGAATATGTGCATATGTGCAGACGATAAAAGGATTTGTTGGGTATTGTGCATCATGGGTAGAAATGTTAAATTTTAAGTCTTGGTATCCCTTTAAAGTGTTAACATACACAATTCTTGCAGCTCATGTTTGCAGCTTTTCCTGCACAAACAGCTGCAAACATCCACCACACAAACTGGGAGAATTCCCGGTTCCCAAACCCAAACACTGAATGGTGCAATGTAAACCGTCAAAAATGCTCGGCTTCATTCTGAAAATGAACTGGCCCTCCACAATGTCTGGAAAGTAAAAAAAAATATTTTCTTATGCAACAGCAGAGGTAGCTCTAGAGGCTGGTTTCTTCATCTTTCCTTTCCTTATGAGCTCATAAATAGACGGCGGGGGGAAAAAAGAGCCCTCTGTCAGCATGCCGCTTTCATCTAAATCAAAATGATCAGACTGAACTGCATTGAACTATCATAGGAGCTGAACTGCTAATGACTTTGGATCTCCGGCTTTCGAAAAAAGGAAGGAAGGAAAGCTCCAGCAGTCATGAGATAGCACTCCAAAAGAGCTCATTACTATCCGGCAGTCCTCACCCCTTCTACTGTACATCCAGCTATCATTAAGCCTGTATTTTGAATATAATGACCTTGTGTTGTTACATAGCTGCCATGGGTTATATCACTAATGGTCCTCAAGCCACTGTCTCTCACTGTTGCTTAAAAGGGACACAAGTTAAGGACACACATGTCCACACACACACACAGAAAGTTGGTGGCAGTATTTTCCCCGACCATCCCCGAAGGACCCGGGAGCTACAGGCTAAGTAGCGCTGTCTCGACACCTTGTCACAACCCTTGGTCTGAGTGGTCAGAATATGTGTGTGTGTGTGTGTGTGTGTGTGTCATCTCCTCAGACATGTTCGCATAGGCAGCCATATCGATGTGACACGGCGAAACGCAAAGCTGGTTGCTACCAGGATGTTTGACGGCAGCGGCGGCGGCGGTGGCGGCAACGAACGTGCCGCGGAGAAGGTCATTTACATCGAGCTGAGCTTGATGTAAATTGGACCGTTTTCAATTGGCTATTAGATAACTCAGTTACATCACTGCTTCTGTGGGATCTATTTCCTGCTCCAGTGATCAAGAGCGAGGACGGGAGGGGGTGAAGAAGAGAGGAGCACAAAAGAAGCTGAAGAAAGAGAGAGAGGAAAAAACAAGACTTTCACTTTCTTGCTACTTTACGAACTATTTTGTCACAGATCACTTCCTATAACCGCATGTGACGTGATGCTAACGTTTAATTTTCGAACCAAAATTAGGATGATATCCAAATGTTACAGCTCCGGACCGTAAAATTGCAACCAACAGAAAAAAGGATTTCACTGGCCCTCTATTTTTCCTTTGATGTAGCTCTTGATCATGCAAGCGAGCGGCAACCAACTGTAACGTAAAAAATACATTTTTCGTGGTGACACATCCGTGTTTTTTTTTTTTTCGTGCTAAATGTGCCTCAGATCAAAGTGAGGACATAATTTTGTTTTTCCACTCAAACTTTAACCGCTCCCAGGTCCACTGTGTATAATCCATTTTAAGACTCATTCACACTGTGTACCTTTCGGATGAACAGCAGGCTACGGAGGTGGGAGGGAGCGTTTGTCTTCCTCCACTGTTTCTTCCAGTTTAGTCACGACTTCACGGGAAGTCCGACTAAAGCTCCTTGTCCTTTCCTATAACTCTTGACGCCGGGAACAAAAGGGGGAATACATTAAATATTTCAGGACGGTGTCTTCCGTGGTAAACTCTCTTTGCCTCAGGTGAAAGTGGAGTTTTTTTGTGTTAATGGTGTTGATGCACGTGTGCACACTTTGCTTCACAGTGTCTGAAAAGTTCCAGTAATTTGAATTATTAATTTTAGCGAAGATGATAAAAAAAATATGCTTGTTTGGGAAATTTTTCAAGTCAGTTTTGACTTGTTATCTTTGTAGAAGGGATTATTGATGCCTAATAAGCAGGATGGGCATTTTAAAACCAAACCATCCTTTGAATCCAAATGCAATGTCAATATTTTTAGTCAAACCAGCTCAAACGTTACAGCTGATTCAAATATTTATGCCCGCTTAGACTTAACTCTCCTCCTCGCCTCCTTGAAACGCCCTAGACGAGGGTCCTATCAGGAAACTTTATGTTTTCCGTTCCTTACAATAAAACAGATATCATCAGCAGCTTAATATGTATGTACAAAGATAAGATGCAAAGTAATTAATTTTTAAATCCTCTACCTTGTGTCTGTGCATGTGTGTGTGTTGGTGCAAAGTTCTTTTGTGACTTTCCAGGGCAGGCCATTACTTTTCCCAAGGGACAAGCTGCCCTGCTACAACAACTCATAAAGACTTTTTTTTTTCCTGCAGGGATCATAAAGCTGCATTATTTTTCAGGGTGAGCACACGTGTCCTCGTACATGTGCATGGATGCAAAAAGAAACGGAAACAGAATAGAAGAATACTACAGGAAGCAGCTTGCAGAATCCCTTAAACCACAAAGTGCACTGATGCAAATCCGTACAAGCCAGAGCAACAAGCTATATTAAGAGCATCATTATTATGCTTCATCTGTATATTTAATATTTTATAAATATACATCATTTTCCCCAAGATACCTCTCTCTTCTTTCTAAAACTTTGAGAAGTGTAATCTAAATACTGTGTGACGTGCATTTACAGAGGGGAAGATAAGTTTGGGAGTGCTGGAAGGAAGCCACTGCGCTCACAAAGGACTGATGGGTCCTCGAGCTCTCAATCCAGGAAGCCCGGAGACTCGTCTCCCTGATGTCCAGTCTTTCAAAGAGAAGGAACTGGTTGGGAAAAAAAAAAAAAAAAAACGGCACTCAACAGAAAAAGTCGGCAACGAGAAAAAAAAAATTGCAGACAAAGTGACATAGTTTCAGCAAAAAATGACGAGGCCATCAAGTTGGTATTTGATCAATCCCTGAGACGTCTCTGCAGATAGCGATGTGATTGTAGAAAAGTGAATCTAGAATCAGACAAAAGGCTCTTTCAGCTATTCCAATCATCTTCCCCTGCATCACATTCTTAAGTGCAAGAACAAGATAAATTGAAGGGAACAATTTTCCCTTGGTGTTGCCACTTACTATCAACTCTGACTTATTTTAATGCCAGGACAGTATCCTAAGGGATTACGTCAATTTCGGACAATTCTGTACTTCTTGATTTAAGTTTAGTGCAAATGTTCAGCACCAATAGAGCAACTTAAGTGCCCTATATGTAGGAAACTGGAAAGTGAGGCGGTGAGTCAGACTTTTATGCAGTGGACTGGACTTCATGTACAGCTCAGCCTACAATTCAAGCAAGCCTTTTTTCTTAACTAACAGCCATCTGACCTTTAAGACAGTCTCTAACTTTTAAAGGATCAAAAAAAAGAAGGTGTCCTCCCTCTTACGAACTTCATTTTGAGTTCATAAGCAATTAAATTAATCCACAGTTCAACAAAGTCAGCAGTTTTACTTGGTCTGGTAGCTTAAAATGGACAAAGCCGGCCAAAGTTATCACTTTAGCTTGATTTTTTTTTTGCCGTTGTTCTGGGCAGAGATTCAAAAATCTGGGTCACAGGTTTCACCCGTCTTTGCTCATCAGGAGCTATTGGATGCACCTGTGATGTTCTCACTCAGCTGATGGCAATCAGTGTGGCAAAGAGGTGATATAAGGAGAGAGTCAACACCTTCAGTTGGCTTTCTATGTGTGTCTATCTGTCTGTCTTTTGTTTTATTCAGGGAAATTCTTCTTTCTGCTACCTTCCTCTACCCTAAACAGATTGTGAACCCCCTTCTTAGTGACTCCCGACTTTTTCTTTTGTGTCAAATTTGTGTTTGTTTGTCATTTTGATAGAATTAGTTGGGTGACTGTGGGGGAATCACATTCCCACAAGCACCTTTCAGGACCCAAGAGACCCATTTCTGCTTAATTGTTGTCACATTTCATCAGCAGCGGCATTATTTGTTAGTTTCCCCAAACAGCGACTGCCTGTCTGCTGGGTTTTATGTCCGGGGAAACGAAACGCGTTGTGCTTGACATCACTGGAATCTGTTGTGACTTTTGACTTTCTGCTTGTGTCCCTGTGCAGATACATTTTTAAAATTTTGTCACATCTGACTAAAGTGGCTGACAGCGAAAGTTACACAGTAAATGCATTTTCAGTACTTAACTTTCAACACATCTAAACCTTGGTTTAATTGCCATGATCATGAAAACCCCCCCTACCTTTTGCCATACAATTGTCATGCACAGACATTGTGGAACGCAATGATTATAAAAACAAAGACATTGACAAGAAAAGTCCATTATTAACACTCTTATCTGGTCACGACATTGTCCAAAGCCTTTGTCAGAGTCGATTTTTATCAAACAACCTTTTAATGAGAAGATATATGCTTCTTTTAAGCCCATTTCTGTGGATTAGAATTGTTTCCATCCCAAATTATGAGTTTAGGGAAAAGGGGTCCTTGTCTTTTTGCACAGAAAATCCAAGGACAAAGCAAGAAACATAGCAGTCCTCAGGCCAAGCTTAGCACAGCACAGGCACACAACAACACTGGCCACTTAGCAGAGACAGAAAGCCAGGAAATACCAGATAAATTGATAACCTGTCCCTATAGTATTTTTGCTTTCTGTCCGGCATATGGCACTCTAAAGGCAATCTGGTATTCCTGACTGCCCGGGAGGCTAAATTCATATCTAGCTGCCTGACAGACTGCCCTTGTATGGCTTTACTTCCTGTCAGGCATCTGGTATTGTCTGGCAGCTTACCTACTCTAGCTTGGCTTCCTGGGAGGCGTAACATGGCATTCAGCAGCATAACAGACTGCTTGTATGTTTAGCAGCCCGTAGCTAGTGTCACTTTGTACCAACTGCTTTGAGGCATTGGTTTTAAAAATGCAGCCCGCAAGGCCAATTCTACTTTTCAGATCAGAAGTCTCTGCCAAAACGATTTGGCAGGATATCTCCAAAGTGTATGTTCTCAGTACTGAAGTTACTGCCACCATGACTGTTTGGAGGGAAGAAATCTCTGCATGTATCAAGTATTTTAGAGCTATTTTAGGATTAATGTGCAAAGAGAGTAATAGCAGTATTTTGCTTGATGGATGATATGATCAAGCATTCTTCAGTGTGACTTGTTCATGCTCCGCCAGAGTTCACAGTGATGATTGGTCTGCCCTTGGTTTAGACTTTAATTAAAACTACAGGTAGCCGTCCAGCTAATGGTGCTCATCACCTATGATTGGTTAATTCCAGGTAATGGTGCTCATCACTTATGATTGGCTAATTCCAGACAGAGTTGAGACAAAAGAGGCGTGCGGTCCAGAATGTGCAGGTTAGACGCCTGAAGAAAAAACTGCAGCCAAGTTTTTTTTTTTCCCAAAGACGGCGCAGGAAGACGCAGCAGCAGTGTTGCTACGATAACCAAAATTCAATAACACTTTATACAAACCTTTCAGATAGTTTCAAAGGTGTTCTGCCAGTCGAAATTTCAGCATCACTCTCCCAAAGGCACGCATGCACTGGCACACTTGAAAAGAAGATGGATTGGAGGGAAAAAAGTGCTGCAGTGTGGCTCCTCGAGGTGGACTGCAGGCCCCATTGTAAATGTTCAAGAGAGTCAGAAAGAGAAAACATGGCAACAGCATCAAACAGTCCACCACGGCTTGAACCCGGTCCCAGTCCACCTGAGCAGGCAGACAAAAAGGATGCCAGTAGGAAGTGAGAGGAACTTTTTTAATCACTGAGCTGACAGAGATGGACAACAATCCCAATGTATCAAAAAACCAAAAAAAACGTTCAAGTTGCATTGCAGCTGTCAGAGTTTCTTCTTCTGGATGACTTCTGTAGTTTCATACAATAATATCCTTTAACTTCTACACATTTAAAGTCTACTTGTGCATTTAAGAGAAACTTTTTTTAAACTTTTCAAATAAAAAAAGGTCAACTTTAAGGGAGAATCTGGTGAACTCTCAAAAGAACCCCCTTCATTTGGTGAAATCCATCACAGGGGAGCCCTGAAATGATTTGAATTAACCCAGGTTATATGCTTTAAGCAATGCATCCAATGGGATTATGGGAAGCTCTTCAGCTGGATTTGTTTGAGAGTGTGTGAGTGAGTGTGTGTGTGTCTGTTAAAGAATATTGAGCTCTCAGCAGCCACATGTCTGCAAAGCAATTGCTCTGCACACTTACCTCCGGACATGTGGGACCCATAAACACGGCGAGTCAGCTCCAGCTCTGTCTATTTTCCTTTGTCCCTTATTGTCTCTTCATCATTGTCTTTTCCTTTAAGCCCATTTCTTCCTCCTCCTCTCCCTCTTTGTCTTTATATTTCTTTTATCTCAGACACTCACAGGCTTGCTTTTGCTTCTCCATGCCCCTCCAGTTCTCACTCCTCCTTCATGCATATATTTACTTCCTCATCCCCTCCTCTCTCTTGTTATACGCTCCCATGCCTGAACACATGCATTTTACTTTTATACTTCCTTCCTATTATTATATCAGCCCTGCGTCTGCACATACATATACAATCCCTCTTCTTCTTCTTTTTTTATTTTTTTCTCTCCCTCCCAGCTGGTGGCCACCGTGCGTTCCCTCCCCCTCCTCCCTTGTCGCCGTCGTCGTTTTGTGCTGCTTTCACTTGTCATTCCTTTTGACTCTTGTCAAAACAGCACTTCCTCCCCAGGCACCAACAACAGCAGCAGAGCCTATTTTGCTATTCAAATAGTTTATTTTTTTATATAAGTGTGTCACCCGGTGTGTGCATGTGTTGCTTATTCGCGGCATAAATAACCATGCAAATTATTGTATACACGGTAAACAGTGTTGAACAAGTTACATAGGATTGTGTGATCGTGTACTCATCCTTTGAAAATGGGGCAAGAACCAGAAAATTCAAATACTGAATACAGAACAATTTTGAGATAGTTGCACTTTACTTAACCTCAGTTTTTAAGCCAATGTACTTAGTTACTTTTCACCATCAGTCGGAAACCTTTCAACAACTGCAGCACTGCTACACCCACATGTCACTCCTTTAACATATGACAGATCAGACATGTTTTGAAGGTATTGACTGACAGTCGACGGATTAACCCGACTTAATGTAAATCTGCAGAGTTCACGCACCCTCCCAGGCTGGAAGACACAACATGTTTAACAAGACAGCTTTAAAGTCGAGGCCATAACCTGGATTTTCCCGGACTTACAAGCCTGAAATCCCAAATGCAGCCCATACTTCCTTAACTAACTTTTGAGTGGAAAAAAAGGCTGCAAATTGTCATTGCTTTTGGTCTAAATTGTGTTTCAAAGCCTTTACAGCAATATCAATTTGAAATACACCCTATATTCTGGTGGAACAATTAGTTTTATCAATATATTTATTTTCATTTTGGAATAAGCATGTCATGAAAATCCAGGATTTACAGGAAAGAGAAATCAACCAGCATACAAACCAGTGCGAATCTTGCTTAAATGTGTTTGCATGCAGCCTCACTCTCTACTGGTTTTGCAACTTTTCTATCATTAATGTGTAATGGGTATAAAAAAAAAAAAGAAGAAATATATTGCAATCTGCACCAGCTAATGTTAGAAAATACTACATTTCAAATTTCATTTTCTTACAAACTCATTACTGGAAATTAAATATTTACATGACTTTGACATTGACACCTAACACTTATGGAAAAACCCACAAGACTGATTATCATATTGCAAATCCAAACACACCAGGCATTAATTCCCTGTCCTGTTTTTGAAAGCGAGGTAAAATGTCCTTGTTGCAAAAGTGTTCACTTGATATAAGTAATCTTACTGCTTGGGTCTTATTATTCGTGAGAAGCGCACAGTGATTGCCTTTGTATACATGCAATTAAAGTAGCAAAAACAAGGGCAAAGGAATACTCTGTCCTGAGCGGGAGGGCAAATCACACTAGTTGTGTATAAAAAAAATGCGAACTCAGCCTCAGGAAATAGGTTTACCTGGAAAAACCTGTTTTTAAATGCTTATCACAAATTAGTTTCCGCAAGTGCTATCTAGCAGTCATGCAACAAAGAATATACGGTATTAAGATGAAAACAAGCATGGGAGGGGAAAGTGAACCAAATATGCTTGATTTGAAAAGGCTTAAAAGTGAGAGAGGTTCAGAGAGAGGCATGCACGTCCTGTTTGTGCCCCAGCTGAGGCAAGGATAAATACTTTCCCTCTAGCAGGAGGCAACACTGTCTTGTGATGATTATTAGAGCCAGAAGAGTAAACGGGGCCCATGAAAGTTTACCGCGGCCGAGATAGCTCAGGTAGGCTGTCACAGAAATCTAAATATGACCGGCAAAGAAAAAATCTGTGAGGTAACTGTTGTTTTTTTTTAACAGAGGATAAACATTGGTGCATGGGGGGCTGAGTTAAAAGTTGGTGGGTGTAAGTGGTCAGAAAAGCAGTAAAAGAGCAAATTTTTCCACTTTTTTAAAAATGCACAAGGTTATTTTTATATATCTCAGAAGCAAAATACTGCAAGTTAATGTATAATTGATTTGTATTATCAGCTCTTGGGGCCATTTTTTACATTTTTTAACTTAGCATTAAAATAGAGTTTGCTTTTCTTAAAAGATCCCTTTCCCCTTAAACTGACCCTCTTTTTCCTTTTCCCATCAACCAGCAAACACAGCTTCCCATACGCTCACCCTCCCTCCCAGTGTTTATGTTTATAGCTCGCTCGCAGTGTAACATATTGAGGTGCAAAGGGCATCCAAGGACTGGGAGATGACAAACAAAGTCATAACACGGGCGAGAGCGACGGCGAAAGGTTCGGCGCGAGTCAATGACTCTTTTCATTTTTCAGAGAAACATAAAAGGCCACAGTCTCTCTGACGGCACGCCGCTGTTTTGCCCCTCAATATTATTGACCCAGCTGGTCCCTGATGGCTTTTCAGAATATGGGACGAGCCTTTTCATTTATTCTTGGACACTGTCGAGAGTCCTTGAACTACTTGTCCCTGTCATCTGCAGTTTCAGGTGGGACTGTTGACCTTGTAAAACAACTCATGCGGAGCTCTTAGTGCATGCAGATCCCCACTCGGGCCCCCGTTGTCACAAAGCATCTCACAGGGACCCTGATCCGGGATCTCTGTCACTGCTAAACTTAGTGATCCAGGTAACTGATAAGGAGTACATTTACCTTTTTTTAATTCTGCTGGACATACAAAGAAGTCTAACAACAGAGATTCAAAATCTTTGAGCATCCAGTCTGCAAGATTTCAGCCGTGGGTTATTTTGACAGCAAACACTTGATTGATTGGCACACAGATGCAGCAAAATCACAACAGGTCAGTCTGTTTACAGTGAAGCCAAACACATTCAAACTGAAATAATAGTTGCAAAAATTGAGTCAACTAACAGAACAAAAGTGACCACAGTGACAAATACACTGCAAATACTGCATCTGCTTCACAATTAATGCAGCTGCAGCATGAAATGCTCAGTTAGCATTAGCTAAAAACTAGCAAGTATCGTTATAGCATTTCTAAATGTGTTAACATGAGGTAAATGCAGTTCTTCTGTATTGTAAACAGCGAGTCTTTTATCAAAGAGTTTAAATGATGGTAAATTACATGCGTACATTAAATGGAGTGTAACTTTAATAGAAAATGTTGCTTTAAACATTTCAGGTGTTAGCTTGACTGTATCAGCAGTTTGTCTTTGATCAAATCAACCTGTTCACATCAGCCAACTCACAGTTAAAATATCAACTTTTCTAACCACTGCTTTTAAAGATTTAAGTGTTTAAACATGTTTTTTGTCATGCTAGATTTGTTATATCATCCTCTTCTCCTCATAAATGCACTTTTGCTTTAAAATGTTTTAAGATTCTGTGTTTTAAGGAGGAAGAAAAGGGAAAAAAAATTCCCCCAAAAAGTAGTTTTCAAAGGGTTAACAATGACTCATTTAATTTCACACTGTTAAATTTTGTCACATTTAATCCTATAAATTATAACTGCAGCTCGGTGCAGTGATGAATAACTCTGTCCTCCGGTGTTTCTATTACAAATTAAATAAATGGCACAGAGCCTATAGCCACCACTTTCCTTATCAATATTTTAACAAGAGTTCCCTTCGCTGAATTCACACCCCCTTTTTAATTACACACAGTCCGTCACGTTGCAACCTTAAACTGTAAATTATTGGCAGGCGACCACAGTGATGAGCTTCGGCCCCTTGACGAGCTGATTGCCTCTGACTTGAGAGTGCGTGGGGCCGGTGGGTTGCGTGTGTTTGAGGATGACCACAGGGACGAGGCCCAGGTATCTCATTGCTGAAACAGGAGAGTGAGGCTGTCAAGGTGTGACATATGAGCTAATAACCTTTGGCCCTGGCGGTGCATTAGCGTGGGGGTGTGGAAAGGTAAAGTTCCACGCAAACTGCCTTTTGAATTGCTTTTCAAAAGACAGAAAATGTGCTTTTTAGCATTTAACTCCCCTCTTCGTTCCCCCTTATGTGTTGCCTTTCTTCTATCAAAGTCTTGTTTGGACCAAATGTTTTATTTCTTCTCCATGTTTATAACATGTGGCTCTTCTCTTCATGTGAATCCTCCAGGACAGTGAAGATTTAAGGCATTAAGAAGACAATTGTTTGTGAAATACTTTAACACAATCCTATGACCCACTTTTGGTCCCTGCAGAAAAAACCCTCATTGAAATCCTTTATGTGGCTTTATCACAGGCCTCCCTTAAGAATAAATTTCCATCTCTTAATGTAAATGTGAACTGTTGTGAGTGTTTTTTTTTTTCTTCTAGATGCTGATTTGTATACAGCCGCTCGGCGATGACTCGGCTGGTGGGTGAGCGAAGCACGAAGCAGACCTAACCCTGTTTTTTTTTTTTCAACAACTGTAAATGCAGGCGTCTTTTTGATGCCAGGGATTGTCTTGTGGATTTCATTTCCACAGCTTCTGTATCA
>JAUZTA010000020.1:9978389-9988601 GCA_034780835.1 Ctenochaetus striatus
TGAGACATTAATCTAACAGTGTTTTTACTGTAAAACCAGTTATTGTAGCCTGAATGCAGCAGCAAATGTAACAGATAAGAAAAAACTATTTATCTCTTAAATGTTATTTCATTGTATCTCAGAGATAAATTGAAATAATAATATGATTTACATGAGGACAAAGTGCATCAAAGTTGTAGCACTTGAGCCAATATATGGATATTAACACACTAAATATGGCTGTATATGTTAAACCCTCTCAGTCCTTCAATGCCTGCATCACACCAGTTTCTCAAACTAAATGTTCTTATGCTATTACGATTACAAGATTAAGTTACATCGGACCCCTGCTGTCAGTCCGTGTCAGCCTCTGTAAAATGACACAGGCCACCGCTGGTTGTGAGCCAGGACAAGTGCCCTTCGCATAAAAACCCCCTCTGCCAGATTTCAACATGCAGGGCCGTCAGGCTCAGCTGCTGCAGCTCCTGACCTCTCAGACTGGCTGCTCTCCACCGCACATTACAGTTGTATAATGAGGGCATAAAAAAAGAAAAAATATTGACTCAAGCTTTAAAGGTTAGATTCCTCCTCGATCAGCATTCGCTTTATTACCTCCACCCAGGAACAAGTTGGCGTGTATTCTCTGCATGATTACAAAAAAACTACAGGCCTGATTTGAATTCATTTGATTTAATTAGTTTTATTTTCATTTTGTATTTTTAGGAATTTTTGATTAAAGGGTGTAACGCGGGCCGAAGGAAGGACCCATTCAGTTTTGAAGCAGATCCAAATCACTGAACGGATCCAAAAAGTAATTTTTCATTTTCATTAACATTGTGATATCAGACATTTCACCTTGGGGAGATAAGTGCTGCATCTCAAAATAGTCAGCCAAACATGGCCGCTGCAAAAATATGATGAGTTCATATCAGAGTTCACACCCAGAGGAGGCCGACACACACTGCTACTGAAACTTAATGGAGTGGAGTCAGTGGTTTTAATGGGAGAACTGGTGCAATTTTAACATCTTGACAAACTATAACAGCTTTGTGTTCTTCTAGTTGTATAAAGTTCTGTGTTTTGCATTCAAGTTTTTTGTTTTCCATGTGGAGTTTAGTGCAGATTATCCACCTTTTTATACCTCTGCCTTATTTTTGCACTGACTGCTTGTGTACTAAACCCTGAACCGAAGTAAACACCAACTCTCCTGTGGTTGAGTTGTGTGTTTGTGCTCGATCTAACAGTCTTATCCAAATGTGAACTGCCTGCTATAAACTCTACCAGAGTAATTAAGGAGAAATGTTCAAATTTAACAGAAGCAATCACTAATTTAAAAGTAAATGATAAATGCAGAGCTGAAATGATGATAATGTAGCTGGGAGCAACCATAATTTTACTTAATTCTAAAATATATCAAGACAAATAGGTTACACTTGCACAGTTGCAATATCACAGAAGAGAGGGCTTTTCTCTTTGGTGGAGCTCTGCTAGTTCATAAAAAAACTGATCTCATGTCTATTTTTAAAGCCTGAGTGTAATATTTTTTTTAAATGCTCCTGCAGTGTTTTATTTATCATCTTGTTTTTGTGTGTGACATGAAGAAGAATAGACCGAACAGCCCCAAATCGAGGCAGATGACGACAAACACGCAATAATTTGACGCAAATAAGACTAAAAATAACGTAAAAATCTCCAGCTAGAAGAAAAACCTTTTTTATGCATAACTCTCAGGTGACTTAAAATGGCCCTTTCAGCTGTTTCCAGCCTGTTTCTTTGAATATCAGCCCAGACATTCACATGACACAGCGTCACTTTCATTGACTTCACCTTCATAGAAAAGTCCCGTTACAAAAGAAAAGGCCTGTTATTATCTTCCAAATGCTTGTTCAGTGTAAACACTTTAAGTCAGGCTGGTGCAGGCAGTTGTGTGTGTGCACAACAAAAATGACTGTATGGGAAAAATGAACCAAGAGTGAAGTTAAACCTGAGTTTTTACATCCAAACCTGCTCTTATGTCACCTCTCAGGACCTCACAATTGGTAGGGAACTTTATTTTGGTGATAACGCCTCACTGTTTGAAGAAAATAGTTCCCTTTGTGCTAATAATCAAGCCGACAACCAGATGAAGCTGATGTATCCTGATGCATGGCTCAGAGCGTGTAAACACATTTCAAATAGGACAGAAATGCCTACTGTGAGCTAAGCTACGACCAAAAAAAAACAAGAAAACTGAGCACAAGTCGCTGTTCTGAGTCCTATTGTGTGCTGCAAGTTTCTTAACTTAAGCTTTTCTGGCACACCTTGATCATACATTTCTCCAGCACCCAGTAAGATGGAGCTATCAATAATTGATTACCCCTGAACAAAATGTGTGTGCTCTTCAAGAGGTGGCTGGTGTCTGCAGTCATTGTTTTTATTATACATCTGAAAAAAACACACACAAACACACACACACACACATCACAGCTTCAAACTCCAACGCATCTTGCCTCTTTCTCCTCTTTCAAGGGGAAAGAAAGAGCATCTGAACAGAATTGACAAGTCCAGGCGCAGCAGTTTATCTTGAAATAAAACGCACACTTGCAAAAAAAAAAAAAAGAACAGAATTCACAACATAACCTCAAAAAATCCTTCCAAATGAATTTCTCAGAAGTTACACGTCCAGTGTGGTCGATGTGAAACATCTCAAGAACAAGCTGACCCGCCTAAATGGAAGGTCAAGGTTTATGTTTTTTCTTAACGCAGACTCGTGAAAGAGTAAAGCGAGCTGAATAGTTCATCCGTTTGCAGTGAATGTTCGTGAGGATCCTGTGTTCTGTAAGACGTGATGCGATATTCAGGGTCGAAACCGCAATGCATTTTACATGATTCATGTATCTGAAGTAAAGTGGGCACTAAAGTCAGGGGGGGTGAGTGCGCTGCGTGTGGGGTGTGTAGGAAATGAGACATGACACATGCCGCAGCTTATAGCCACCATACAGTGGATCATATATCAAAAAAAAAAAGAAACATAGGACGACTGCAGGGGAAAAGTGCAAACACAGATTAAGGCTGTAAAAGCATGAAGGTGTGCAGGCAGGAAGAAGGTGTTCTCAAGGTAAAAAGAAAAAGAGAACCGGGGAGAAAACCCATCTGGAATCTCCTCTATTATTAGATGTGATTTTTGCCTCTGAGGGGGATTAGAAAGAACGTCCCTGCTCATTATTGTAAAAGCGGGACAGCAGGGGATGTGCACACGACGACAGCACAACTGCTGTCACATACTTGATCCTGTTTTATCAACTCAGCATGGTGAGACATTCCTCCCCTCTGCAGATGACTCGCGCCGTGGACAAAACGACGCACGCTTGAAGAGGTCTGACATCGGATGTGAAGAGACTGCGACGTGTTAAATACAGGAAGCTCTGATTGATAAGTTTTTGGCCTCAGGAAGCAGGGGATGAATTATGCAGCTCTCTTTGCACGCACATGGAGTTCAAAACTCCGAGTGATTATGCAGAAAGTTTGAATTTAGCGACTTTTGTGTTTCAGGTATAGCTAAAAATTCAAGTCAGCACTGTCTGCATTAAAGCCGATTTTTGTCCAATTTTTCAGTCTTTTTGCCACTTTTGAATTCTGCATCCTACTTCCTTTCCATGCTGTTAAAAGGGAACATCTGTATCAGACTTCTCCTTCTTTTACTTCTTACTTGGGCCACCAATTTATCAATCAACTCTTATTTTCATGCTATCATCCAGACTGGAGAGGTTTCCAGGCTACATTAGCTCTGCACCTCAGGGATATTTGCATTAGCAGCTCAGATAGAGAATGCAAATTTAAGTGTGTATATTCTATATTATCTCTTCTATAACATTTTTTATAATAATCAGAGAATCCAAGTGTTTTTTTTAATATAAGGGGTGTTGTCAGAGTCAAATCGACACGTGCCTAATTAGAAAAATCCCAAGAGCTCTGTCAATTTAAAGCCGAGCGTGAGGTTAGGTATAATAAGATGGGATTAGATGAAACTCATTGTCCTTCGAGGGCTCTCCCGTAGCTCAATTAACTCAGCAAATACCCTGAATAAAATACGAGGGCATTGCAATATTAATTTTCCGCCCAGAAAACGCAATCTGTGTGAATAATTCAACGGAAAACTGGAACTTCCGACGTCCAAATGCATGCATATGTTTACAGTGTAAACAGAGGGGGGAAATGAACACCTCTTGGCTGCAACCTGGCAGGAGGTTTTTGGCCGCCGTCGACGCGCCATCGCTCTCCCGCTTTTGTTCCTCTCCCTCTCTGGCAGAGGAGAGCTCATTCAACCTTTTCTGTCTCGAACTCAAATGAGAAATTTAGTCGCTCACCCTAGGAACCGAGCTCATTAAAACATATTGGGCTTTAGCTCATACTTTTTAGTATCCAGCCCTTGAATTTGCATTATTCAAGCGCAGGACATTATCTGTCTCATTGAGCTCTCTAGGAACATTAGTTTTTCACCCAGCGGCGATGGAAATAAATCTGTAGAATATGTTTTTTTATAATATGTCATCTTTATAATCGTGAAGCATTGTGATATTTGCAAGCTCCTCTAATTGCCAATCCACTGAGCTATCCTAAACTGGGGTTAAATGGAGTCATGGTTTGCCTTTTTTTTTGCTGCAAGGAAACTTTCTTTGTGGTGCATAAAAAGGGAAACTGCCACTTTCGTATTATTTCCTCAGATATTTGTCGCTTTTGAGTGTAATATCAAAAAGAAACCCCGTGCACGCAGCGTTAATTATATAAGCCTAAGCTGCTTGTTGTCCCTCGTTCTCCCCCATCATGCAAACAAGCCCAGAGGGGAAATAAAGTCTGTTTAAGAAACTGCCAGATGCTTTCATGGAAAACCACACGTTAATCCACCGTTAAAATATGCATCAGTTGCACTGTTCTTTTACATTTTGTCCTGTGCAGAAAAATCACCACACATGACTTAATCAGCCGATTATATGACTGACAGCTGCAGCTTTAGCATCTCAACAGCTGCAGACTCCTTCACTATTGGTCAACAGTTTTGGGAAGCTTGTATATTGCTTCATATTTACCAGCATAACCTGCGCACTGGGAGGCCAGCAGACACAAAAAAAAGTTCCCCTCTGCATGGCTCATTTGTCACCCTGATGATAATCTATTACAGCCAGGTTGCCTGCTAGTGTGGGCCACGCTCAGCTGCAGCCAGGGGACTTGCGTTGCCATGCTTATTTGGCAAACAACATCAGATGGCGAGTAAGCAAAAAGATGGAGAGTTTGGGCGAGGCAAGATTTATACAAATGCGCAATAATTTCTGATGACATTGCTCTTACTAACACAGATCCTCATCATCGTGTTTGCCCGCCTGCAGACTGCCAGCGCGGCACTGTGCCACAAATATTGACTGTTGGTTGCGCCTGTGGTTTGATTACTGAAATCTGTCATCTGATTTGCCTACCAGCTTCTGCAGTGCTCGTCTGCTGAGATGGCCCCGCGATGATACTATGGAGTGTCCTGGAGAAGCTCATCTAGGGGACAAAAAGAAGCAAAGAAGAGATGACAGGCAAAGTTGGAGTGACATTTAATGCAAAAATGAATCAAGCAGCTTTAAAGGCACACTCATGAGTCGGTTTTGAGCCTCCTTTGCACTTAAATTGAACAAAATAGGATTTAAATGAGAGGTTTTCTCTGGTGTTGTGACAACAGGCAGCTCTGGTACAGTGTTTTGATATGTGAGTCCCTGTTTTGTTTGTATCTCTTGCTGTACTAGCAAGTGCATGAGGACACCAGTCCAGCATCCTAAAGGGGGAACTGATATATTTTTTTTCTGCATCAAAGTGTGTTTACAGGTCTTGGAGAGTGCTCTTGCAAGTTGTACAAAGCCTTCCGAAGCTCCAGAGGGAGCTGTGTGAAGTCGGCTTAAACCGGCTGGAGCTGAAGACAAGTTTGAAAATGGGAAAAAAAATAAAAATAAATACGATTTAAAAAAAAAAAAAACTGGGGGTGTCAAGTTAGAAAGGAGAGAGCTTCCCAGACTTCTGTAGTCCACTGCTCCTCTCTGTAGGCTAGAATATCAAGACAACTTGAAAAACATCTAACCCGACTGTCGGCGGTCAAAAAGATGGCATCTTTTGCTCTGCAGCATCAGTTTTGATACGTTTTTGTCCACTGTGATTCTGATAATGTTACACTGTAAAAGTGCAAAGGTCGTCCTTATATTGGATGGATTTGCAATGCATTATTTTAGAGTTTAATTGCTTGCATGCAATGATGAGTTTTGGGTGGTGATCTGACTTTTGTGCAGGAGATAGAAGTTCACATCCAGTCACAGCAATGCGATTGATCTGTACATGTTTATTCAACCATGACCCTGAAATCTTCCCAATTTGTGATTTAGTTTCAAAACCATATACTCTTACTTTAACCAAAGTTTATTTGCCCTTACCATCATCTTTCTCTTTTCTTAATTTAACTGCTATGTGCAAATATTGTAGAAAGCACATGTGCAGTTCGACACCAGCAAACTTTGAAACGCTCCATCAAAAAGCTCAGAAGTGTGTTTGCTGCTGTAGCAAACAAAAATCTGTGCAAACATAAAGGTTCAAAAACTACAAAAAAAAAAAAAAAACAGTGAAAGAAATTGGCTGTGCAAGAAAATGCATTGTTGGGTCTTGAAGATGTGTGTTTTGCTGAGAACCAGACTGAAAACATTGCTGTTTGTTGACAAGAAAACTCCACAGGAAACCTTTAGATTAACCTTTAAACCAACCTCGCTGACCCCTGCTGAGCTTGTCATTACAAACTCATGCAGTGCAGCCAAACACAGTTCAACACTGCAGCACTTATTTAAAATCAAGGTCCTAACGTGTCCAAAGATACCAAATAAGTCAGGTTTTTTTATTTTTTTTATTTTAAACCCTGTAAAATGTCTAATAGAAATTGAGACATTTTCCATTAGAATCAATGGCAAAGCTCCAAAACCTGAGGTTTCAACATTTCACAGCTTTACTGAAGGGCTGACTCAGAATTTATATGATATATGATACTGTCAGACAGTATGGAATACGATATTTTTATTAAGTTAAAATGCTAAATTATTAAAGTGGAGCTAAAAAAGATCCAATGCTCACACTCATTTGATATTTTTGCCACTGGCTCTTCAAAAACATCACAGCAATTAAGCGCTTAGTAAGAGATCACTTGTCAATCATCTACATATTTGACTGTTAATTGAAGCGTGAGTAGGAGTCGTGCTTTTCTTCTCATTGTTCTTTCTTTTGCATTGGCTTTTCATGCTAATTAGCCGGCTCTACAGCTGATACAAGAGTGGCAAACAACGACGAGGCTGTGTGGCAGCTGTAATCAAATGCAAGCAAATGTTAAATACCAGAGAAAAGGCAAACAGTGGTAAAATTAGACCCAAGTTAGCTTTATATTAATCTATGGTATAAAGCAATGTGGTGCTAGTTTCAAGCTATTAAAGACAATGGAGAAATCCCTCAGTATTAAACATTAATCTAGCCCCGTATCCCTACAATAATCATAATGAACCTGGTTCAAAGACTCTCGGCTGCTTTTCACAGTTTCCTGCTGCTTCCCCTTCGTCTCATCCTCGCTGCAGGTCATGTGGCATCCTGCCAGCGTTTGAGGTCACAAGCTTTTGTCAAAAAAAAAAATTTGTGGATGTAAACAACTCAATAGACTGAAAAGAGCCCAGCCCCTCTACAATAAGTGTGTTCTGTTCCCCTGCGGCTCTATTTGCTTTCATGTTTGTATCGTAAGAGTGTGGCTGCTCTTCACTTTAAAAAAAAAAAAAAAGTGAATTTGCTTCCAGCGCTGGTCCCGCAGTTCCCTTGAACATCAAAGGGCTGCAAGGGAAACTTTCCTACATCTTGATGCTGCAATAACCTCTGTGGCACAATCAGGGAGGCTCCATCTATCTCCATCTTAAGCTACTTACTGATACAGACCTGGAATGTCTGAGGGTTTCTCTTGGTACCAATTTAAGTCTGGTTTCTCTTTCAGATCTGCTTCCACTGAATTTAATTGGAATTGCAACAAGACCTATAGCTGCAAACATATGACATGCACAATATGATAATATAATATATTGCACAGGTTAAACATCTGAATATGAGAATTGACTGATAAGTTTGTGGCCCATACAAGTCTGTGTTATAAAACCTATCACATTTATTTTTCATCTTAGTCCCTTTCCAGGTTAACATACTTATTCTAGAGATAATAAGCGTATGGATCCCTTCCTTGTAGAAGATGGCATCTTGGACCTCTTCAAAGTGGTCTACAGCGTCAAAGATGTTATCATCACCATCAGAACTGCGACCATTGAGCTCCTTCTTCATCTTGGGGAAGAGGTTGTAGTCTGAGGGGGCTAAGTAAGGTAAATAGGATGGGTGTCTAAGGAGGTTAAATCCACATTCCTGGTCGGAAAAAAATGGTAATATCAATCTTCCTGCAGACGGTGCTGACTTGCAATATTTGAATACCCAAACAGAACTGCTCAAAAGGTGTCAACTTCGAACTTGGACATACACAAGAGCTGCTTAACTCTCGTCCTTCCAACTTGGGCCACGAACCTTTCAATCACCCCATGTACGGTGGCTTGAGATGGCAGGGGTTTATGACCCGTAGGGCTGTTCTGATTGGATGGACTAATCAAACGTTACAATTGGGTTGAATGATGAAATGCATAATCGAGATGTCTGCTCAATCTGACATTTGCATTTTTCCATTTAAGCCTTTCTCCGTGAGACGCTGTCACCTCATTCAAGCTCCACAGCCTCTCAGAAATATAGTTCATTTTAAAAGTGATGTATGATTAGCTCTGCCAGCCACAATCCTAATTGAAATGAGTTTCGGCTGTGCAGCAGGGGGACCGGAGCTGGGATGCACAGCTGTGCCTGTTTCAATTGGTCGGACTCAGTTGTTGGTCCCATTTCACTCTGCGGACTAATGATTTGCTTGCAGTGGTTGGAAATGCTGATAAGGTCATGTGAGGGAACATCGGAGTGCTGCAAATTAACATAGAGCATGAAAATGTTAGCCACAAAGGAACTGTAGCTCTTGTTAGCTCAGTAGTGAGCAGGACTGTATAGAAATCAAGTAAATTTGCACTCCATTGCAAAGTTGGAGAGCTCTCTCCTTTACTTATCCATTCGTTCTGATTCATATCCAGTGTTTTATAACAGTATTGTACTCAGGTGTTTGGCACTGCAGCAGCTCAGAACTACAAGTGCGCGCTGTGACAGCCGGGAGTGCAGCGGTGTCACAAACAGTGTACGATCTACAGTACGCTAGCTTCCCAGGTAATGGGAAAGTATGTGAAAAAAGGCCCCAAAGCATTTCCCTCTCATCTTCAGAGTGGCAGCACCAGGCATCCATTCTTTTTCTTGCTTCCAGTAAAAAGAGATTTGTCTTCCCCGACATCCCCGCCCGCTCCACACCAGTGGAATCAGACGCTTGTTTGGTTGCTTCGGGTCTGTTTTTGCAGAGTTCTGCACGCTGACTGATGCATAGCCTCACCAGTGTGTTATTATAAAACTGAATGCAGTTTGTGTTTTACATTGTTTAAGAGGGAGGATACGGTTATAATATTGTTAATAATACAAAGCGTGACTCAAGCCAGTGGCCTCAGGAGTGCACACTTGTTGCTGAGGTAATGATCAAGATGCAGCAGTGACACTCGTTTTAAATCTGATTTGCAAATTATTTTTGTCGTTTGCTGCTGCTAGCGGCTAATTATTATTCACAGCGGGGACAACAGTATGTCATCTTCTATTGCTGGGGGATTAGGGTGATATGGCTTGAAATGCACATGCTTCTCACAAGGAAAAGAGACGCCGAGGGCCCAAACATTACATTGGCACTTCATCTTAAAAGCACTTCATTCTGATCACTGTAAGATTAAGAAAGGCTCTAGGCATCACCACAGACCTTCCTTTAATTGAAATGCTAAGAATCAGGATTATACTGTATGTTTTTTAAGTGCTGTAGCCCTGCATTTTTTTGTTTTTTAAAGATACTTTGTTACATTTCTTTTAAGTATATAGCTGAAACTATGAGGAGCAAATATTTGTCCCTTTGTTCCATCTGCCTCACATCTGTCTTTATCTCATCTTTCTAGTCCCTTTGCTGTTTCTTGTCCTTAAAGTGTTTTCTAAAACTTTTGGTCTCAATTGCAAACACAAAGCAAATCACTGTTTTTTTTTTTTTTCATGTGC
>JAUZTA010000020.1:10048986-10061547 GCA_034780835.1 Ctenochaetus striatus
TGTTATTCATTTCTAGGGCTTGAAGCTAATTAAAATGATCCTAAAGATAATCTATTTTGCAGCATCTCCTTCAAGACTTCAAAACCAGCTGTAAAATGTTTTTTTTTTTTTTCGTGGCTGATGATAATTTTAAAGATTCCTTCCACTTGAGAATGTTCTTTTTTTATGTTTATGTCCCCTGAAATGTATAACCTTGACTATACTGAGTTGTAGCTGTGCTTTTGCCACTCAAGAGGTGTTTTTACTGTAATATTTCTGTTCTTTCATTAAATGTAAGATTCAAACATGCCCCCCGGACATGCTAGATTTGAAACGTCACACCTTGGACGGACAGCAAAGACAAACCTGCAACCTTCAGTGTAGAGCTGACTTTTCATTTCAAAGAGTGAGAGTTTGCATTAGCACATCCGCTAACACTGTGTCATCCACAGACATGGCTGCACCTCCCCAGTGTTTCCTCTAATGCTAAAGTTAGTAATCTTGATGCAAAACGCTTTTTTCCTTGCAGAAGCAGCTAGAATTTCTCAATGAAGGAGAGAGAGTTGATGTGCCTTGATCCTCTTTTCAGACCCTTTTTGACTTTCAAAAGTATGTCTGCTGCTTTAATATTTTGTTTAACATGGCTTCCCTTGATTAAAAAGTGTCTTGAAAGGAAATTTAAGCTAACTACAAAACATTCTGCAATCACTTTTCACACGTAGAAGGGGTTTGTGGTTTAAAAATGTGTTAAATAGGAAACTGAGTGTTCGTGGATGCAGCAGTTCATTGAGAGCTTTCCATCAATGAATTTTAAAGACAAAATAAATCAAGAAAAGAAAAACTTCACTTCATGTGGATGATGTTAAAGAATGAATTGAGAACTAAACCAGGCAATTTAAAGACATATGTAGGTTTTCATGTCAAGCGCTTCTTCTCTTCTCATTGTGTTATCTCCATGCCGTTCATAAACTTTTCATATCAAATGTTCTCGTAACTTTTTTTTTTTCCCCACACGAAGCATGTTAGAACATCATTTTTTAAGACGTCATGTTCGTTTTGCAAAACTTTTTCAGGCAACCCGGCAGCATCACAGATGTTTTTTTCAGGGCAGGATGAGCATGTCTCATTCATTCATTTCCCATGTCAGCATCTTCCAGGTGGTTCAGGGATTCAAACAGAAGCCTTAGAGCCATGATTTTGCCTTCTCAGCTTCCAGGCTCCTGCCACCAGTACGTGGGGCTCTTTGAAACATTTATATAGACTCTACATGAAATCTTCAGCGTGCTGCTGAAATATAGAGATTTCCACCTATGTAATGTCGGGGTCTTTGCACTTTTCTGCTATTTACATCTTCAAGCTGGTCCTCATGTATGGCGCTTTAGGATAAATTGAGTCACCTTGAAGCATTGCTGGAGGCTTGAAGCCTGCAGGGGCTCTCGTTAAGAGCTAGGGTGAGGAATCCACATCACCCGTCTTCTCTGACAAAGACAGCCTCTCCTGCTGACTTCCCATCCTCATTCCTCTTCACGTCGCACTGAGATATCACTGCATGGGAGCACTGCAACCCTTTGTGCTCCACTCACACAGAAGCCTCCATTGATAATGGGCGGTTTTGAAACAATATGGTGCAGAATTGATATGACTGACCGTTATAACATTGTTGCCTATAAATAACCACTTAAGACGTATTTTTTGATAAAATTTTGTTTTTGTCTAGATAAAAAGTAACTTTTCACTAAACTGGTGAGCAGTTTTTGAATGCATCTCCATTATTATGCTACGCCTTTGAGTGTTCTTTGTAGCTTTATGACTAGGGTCCACCTTTGTACCATTAAGGGTCAGAAAAAACAAGATTTCAAGCTGCTGTTATGTTCGTTTAATATCTGTTAGGTAAATACCGAACCCTATCATGCAGCCATTTTTTTTTATCAGGCCAAGTAGCCTGGAGACATGCTAGTTAATGTGTTAATGCTAATGTCATCTGACCATTTCTGAAGGCAAAAGTGTTTATAACCGTTCTCACCAGGCCACACTCAAAGGCAGGTTAAAAACTGGTCGCCATACAGAGGAGCGAGGTGTGATGATCTGTTAAATATAAGAATAACGGCGCACAACATTCAAAAGTCCCTCATGGAAAGCAGTCAAACTGTTGCCCTCTTTTGTAGACACTAAAACTGACGGAAATAGCTGTGCAAAGAGAGCTTCAGAGATGATTTCAAATCCTGCCAACTGCCTTACCTTCACACAGCTGATCAATAACTGCAGGAGGTGGGTGTGAATGCAAGACTGTAAGATGTCAGAATGAAAGCCTGCCACTTCTCATATCACAAAGGTTTTCAAAGCTAATCAGCCATCCCGCAAGTACCTCTGTAAATATTGACTCCCTTGAGCACAGCACAAAGACACACTTTTGTTATTTGTATATCATTTGTGCTGCGCTACTTCACCAAGAACTTCTACTTTCTAATGTAAGCAAAGGAATCATTTTTCTACCATCCTGATTTAAAAAAACTGTGATAAAAACAGAGTAAAATAACTCAAAATTTGCAAACAAACTGTTTATTGACAACAGTTTTCCAAAGTCCCAAAGCTCATGCAGTGATATCTTTTGTGCAGTGTAGGGTTGTATGAAGTTTTGCACCTCATCCCATTTTTGTTTGTGAACAACTAAGCTTCTTAAAAATGCTCTTTTTATACACCATCATGATACTTTAAAGTAAAATACCTGTGAAAAATAAAGCTGTTTATCTGTGCATGTTACAAACACATGTTTTTTGATCATTCCAATAATATCCAAGTCTTTTGTTACCCATTTCTAACACATAATTACAAAAATGAATGAAGTTGACGAAGTAAACCTCTAACTGTCTTTCTATTGTATTCATTTGCCTTTCAGCGTCCAATATAAATGATTAGATAGCAAGATTTGATTTCTGTGTTTAGTTAACAGTCCCAAACTGTTGTAGTCCGTCCTTCTGTCTAAGTATCTGCATTGCATTACTAAAAATCAACCGTTTTAACAATTTCCTTGACATATAATCTATAATATTACACCTTCTAGCATTCTGTCTACAGCAGAACTCGGTAGTCCATGAACCATCTGCATGCTGCTGTCCAGACTTCAGTGTATGCTCACATAAGCTGTCTGTCAGATGTTTTAAAATGTGTCAGCTATTAGCACCAATGTCTCGTTTTTGTCCTTATATATACTTGATATTTGAAAGTGCAGCTTCTCTAAACTGTACAACTACAGTAAAACTCTACATTCTGTTAGTCAGGCCTCAGTCTACACTTGTAAAGTATCATGTGGAATTTATGGCCTCAGGGCTTGAGCTTAGTGTAGAATAACACTGAAATTCAACACTGCAATATACCTCTTTTCAAGGCTGAGGTGATGTTTAATTTGTATGTGTGAACCGGCACTACCTCTTCTTTAACAAGACATTAGATTTTACATAAAATTCGACACATAGAATTGCAAAGGCACACGCTGTTTTGCCATTTGCATGTGTAGATGCGATTGAAATGGCTTCAAGATTGACTGATTTGTGTTTTTTTACAGGATCTTTGTCACCTTTGCTTTATTCAGGAGCTGCCCCCCTCCCTCAAAAAGCTACTATAAGCTGCTCACGAAGCCCGCGGTGCTTCTTAAGTGACCTGTGAGACCGACTGGGGTTTAATAACTCCAAGGTGTAAATATGTTGAACATGTAAGGTAAAAGTCACTGGAGAGGAACGAGCGCATTCTTGAAGAAACGGTGATTTGTGTCCCCTTTAATGGAAGAAACCTGTACATACATACATACATACATACATTAGAGTGTATGTGTGCGTGTGTGTGTATGCTGTACGGTGATAAAAAATGACACATAATGTGGTTTTAAAGATCATATCCATGTTCTGTTTCATGTATTTAACTAAAACAAGCAAACTCATTATTTTTACAGCACTTTGTCCAGATGCATTGCAGTATGTGAGGAAAATATATAGTATGACATGGACATATATAATTTAGCAATGACTTAAAGCATCTTCCTCTTACAGTAATAAACAGATAAAAGTCATAAAGTCGTTCTTTTTTTCTACTGACTAGCTTAAAAAGAACGTAACCTCTATGTCCTTCACTTGCATCTTCTTTGTGAGATCTATATCACCACTGCTGCTTTTCTTCAAGACGTGATATTTTATTCTTTTCACCTCTCAGGTATGTATGAAATTGTTCTGCCTTTGCTGAGCTGGTGTTGACCTTTTGAGCCCTTAATGCAAAAAGATTCCAACACATAAAAGGAGACCTCCAGGTATTCGCTCTCTGATGATCTGATTTGCTCAGCCTAACTGATTTTTGTAAAATAAAATTTTTAAAAAAGGCTCTGTGCTTGGCTGCTTCGTTTCTGTGAACTACTATCACGATAAATTTTACATAACTTTCCCAAACCTGGGCTGCTAATTTGGACTCCTGTTCATCTTTGTACAGGGATACTCACATAGCTCAGTATGGTCAGTAACATGGTTAAAAATGTTGTGCTAAAACTAATAAGGCTTAAGTTTTGTCACTGCTTTATCCCAATTAATATCCAGTGCTCTGAATTTTATTCTTGAGAGGAGAAAACATGCCATTAAAATGTTATTGGTACCTAAAGGTATCTCCTAACACTGGGAACAGATGTCCACTTCATTTTTCATGTGTCTGATCCACATCATGTAAGTTTCATCTAATGGCCTCAAAGCTTTCCGTGTGAGGCTTTCCCAATCTTCTACTTTTTTCCAGCAATCCAAACACAGGCCTCCGCTCCTGCTCGCTCTAGTGGAACTAATAAGGACCAATGAGGACGCGCTTCACTTCACAATAGTCTGTGCACCTCCTCAAAAGAGCCGTGACACTCATTGTAACTGTCTCTGGCTCACTCACTGCACTGCAATGGATGCTCCTTCCGCAGGGTGAGTAAAGTCTTGGGGATCACTATTAGGAGGAGGAGGAAGTTCGGTTTTCATGCAGCTTTGGTCACTCCAGTTTGGTTTAGCATTGAATCGCAAGTTCAGTTTTCTTAATGCAAAGAACTTCAGGTTTTCTTTTCTTAGCCACTGCTTAATTGCAGCTAATTGCATTCACCTTGCTTCCCATATGTGCCTCACAGGCTCAATTAGAAACTGTTTAGGCCTTGGAACTGTTACAGACAGGGAGATGATATAACAAAGCCATATATATTGGAGGTCCTTCGCCTTTGGGCAAGTACAGCTGTGAATGACAATTTATTTTTGATTTAGAGTGGATTTGAGCCAAAGAGACTGCAGACAAAGCAGCAAATTCAGTAAAAAATAATCAATCTGCATGATCAGAAGTTAATTTTTTTGTCAGCATCGAGATCAAAGCAGCCTTTTCCAGCTTTTCTGTTTATATTTAGACGGTATTTCTGCACACTGACCGTCCACGCACCTCCATGTTGGCACCAGATGTGGTTTCTTGCAGATTTCTGACAGCACTGCAGAGCTTCAGTTCTGCTTGGCTCCCCGCTCAGCTCTACTGTTATAGTCTCCCCCTGTTTCCTTCTGATCTGTGATGTTTTACATTATGTTTTTTCTCTTATCTCTGCTCCCCTCTAAAACTGCTTGCTCTTGTGTGTTTTCCTCAAATTCCTTTGGTCTGTTTTGTAGCAAATTTTCTCCAATCTTCCAACCATTCAATAGTCTGCATAACAACTGTGTACAGTATTTTTCTTTTAAGTCTTACTTGATGACTTATTCGAAAGGCGGAGTAAAAAATAACTCTAATAACCTTCAGAATGCAGCATTTTTGTGGTCGTGATTTAGCTGCAGGATGCTTCATCGCTTATCTGTTCCATGTGTGCAACATCATAAACAAAGGCCACGCAGGCTAAATATATTAGTATAAGAGAAGTCATAATACATAATCTAAAGCAGGGAATTTTTATTTCCTGCTGGTGCTTTGCTCCCAGAATGACCCCATTTAGGAACGGACTCAAAGCCATATTTAACTTTGGTAGAACCGTTTGTAGTTAGGTGGAGAATAGATTTAAGAGGCTTCTTAATCACAGTGTGCAAAGCCTTGGGGACACAAAGTAGATAACAGCACCACGCTGGGCCATTTGGAAGTTTTTCTGTTAAATGTTACAATATGAATCATCCATTTAACAGTCTTTTATTTCCTTTTTGTCCATTACCTCTCCAAGGAGCACCTTTCTTTCAGCACTCTATCCTTTTTCTTTTAAAGACAGCTGGGTACCTGGTCGGCTTATCTCGCGTGGTGCTGAATCATACATATACTGCGACTGCCAAAATAGAGGACGCACTTCACTAACGCATAGATATGATTCATGAAAGCAGGAGAAGTGCATTTTTCTGGCTCGCTCTTGGTCCACTCAACCCCTCTGAGGGCAAGGTAAGAACCAGTGAATAATGATTGCCTTCACTCTAGAATATGTTTTTTTTGCACTTTATACCGACACGGGTGCTTTCTCCCTTGACGACGACGCTGTCATCTGCAAGGCATGCATGGTCTTTCGCCGGTTTGATGAACGTTAAAAACCCCATCAGACAAACGCTACAGCTGTCTAAACTGCCTGAACTGCATCCAATTGGAAACTTAAGGGAGAGGATATTCCTGTTTTTTTTGTCAGTAAAGCACCCTTTCTCTCATGTATAAAATTACTTGCAGCCTCAAATGAGAGCTTCTCATTATAACCAGAGTCCTGTGCAATCAGGGACAATGAGGTGAGGACCAAGGGCCTTGCTTAATGACACTTGGACTGGAGGGCTGAAAAGATGCTAATTAGCTTTAACCACACAAGGATTCTCATTTTTTTCAGATGACCAGTGTTCTTATCTCATAGCTATCCCCCTTTATGTAACCAAGGGTCGAGCTCCGAAAGCACTAGAACCTACACTTACCATTATGCAGCTCGATAGCATCTTTTCATTGGTCTTTCAATCACAATGCAGCCACTGCTTAATAGAAGTCTCCGAGCTAAAGTTGAGGTAGAGCTAGCTTGGTGAGAAGGCCACCAATGGCAAATTATTTTCTGTTCAGAGTATAATAGGGCTGAACTCAATGCAGTATCATATAAACTGCATACATCTCATCTACTTAAAGGTACATGGGCTGGTAGCAATGCACCAACCAAACTCTGAGTAGAAAAGAGCTAGCTAGTAAACAGTGCTGTAAACAATGCGGTTGACACTAAATAGAGAGATAAATTTTGGTTTTTACAAGAAAACACCACAGGGCATCTTTAAAACCTCTTTTAAATAAATGGATTGTAAAGTTGATTGCGTCTTTAGAATTCTTGCACCATACAGAAAGCACTGTACAAATGGGTAGCATTTCCTTTTACGAGCAAGCTCAACTTAATGTGTAAAATCAGTGGAGTGTCCCTTTAAACGAGTGTTTTAGTTGCTTTAAAGCTAAAAAATCCATGGCAACCTCCTCTGTATGCTCAGCATGAAAAGAAACCACAGCACCACCCATGCCAGAACCTAACAGGACCCTAAAAGTCTCGAACAAAGTAAAATCATGATCAATTAAGAAAAGGGTGTTTGATAGGTGAGAAGAGTGACTTTGCCCTTTTCTCAGGCAGACAATGTAGATTAAAGGTGGGTTGAGGTGAGCTGTGGATTTGTTACAGCACCGGGGGACACTTAATCATAGCATTCATAATAGGAACCTCATTTAGCTGCCCCAGGCAATTTCTGGGCTCTGTTGCCTTAGAACAATAATGCTTGAGCAAGGAGTGCCCCTTTGAAGGTGACATTTGGAGGAAAAAGGTTGCCGCAACGCCACCACAGACTTTGATAAATTATTTTTCATCAGCGGAGAGCACGCTCTGCACCTGTGCATGGATCTAATGAAAGAGGAGAGGGCAGCGTTGTTAGCCAAACTCCCCGCGCCCGTGCACGAGTCCGTGTTCGTGTCCGTGTGTGCGCGCTCGTGCGACAAAAAAGCAAGTTGGTGTGTGTCCCAGACTTGTGTAACCCAAGGGAACTCTGTGTTTGTCCTTTAGGCGTCCTACAAATGAGGAGAAGTTTTTGAGTCAGCATGGGAAACAAAGGCGAAACATGAAATATGAGAGGAGAAAATAAACAACAAAGACGACAGCCTTTATTTTTAACAAATCCAATTATACACCCTTCTGAATGAAAATTGGTGAGAATGCTCCTCCTAATGCTTTGCTGCGATATGGCAGCAGTACACAATGTTTCAGAGAATGTATAATACATTATAATGTTGCTCTGACTACAAAAGCAGCCACTTCAGTCCCGAAATGTAAAAGAAAGCCAACAAGGCAATCACTGTCTCTTGAAAGCTGTCAGCGCTTAAGGCATCTACCCATCAACAGGACTCCTGCTGTGTTCTCTGCTGCAGGCGTTTATTTTCTCACAGCTTTTTCTATTTTTTCTATTTTTTTTTATCCACTCAGTCCCTCCCTTCAAATGATGTTTGTGTGTCTGTGCGTGTACCTCATTTAGGCAGTAAATGACAAGCTGGCAGCATCAAAAAAGACTTGATCGCGCGCTAGAGGGACAGCGCTGACTGCCTCTAAATGTGCTGACGCTCGGCTTGCACCATAAAGGTGCTGCAAAACAAAAAGTCAAGGGATGAAAGGGGTCTACCTCAGGGTAGGAGCTGCCTTGTGAGGATCACACACAAAGCTTCCTCCATCATAAGGTGCATTAACTTCTCCAGCTGCTGCAGGAATGCTGAGTATGTGGTGCGCGGGGTTTTATAGATAAAAGACAATGATTGTGATTTGATGTTTTTGTCCTTTTTTAAATTGATTTATTTTCTGATTATTCATATTTCAAAGCAGCAAAAAGGTAACTTGTTTACTTAAAGCTGTTCAAAGCTTTGTCTCAACAACATAGAGAGCAACATCAGCACTAATTTTGATTTGAGTTTCTGAGAAGCTAAAAACTACATTTGCCATTCTGCCAAGTCTTGTTTTTCTGGCTCTGCTATAAGTTTGCCAGTTCGTCACTAACTTTGACTGTTGGCTCGGCTCATGGCATACAGTGGGTTCATCAGAAGTTTATGCTGAAAATAGCTGCTTGTTACATCCAAAAGTGAGGGTTCGGGAGAAATTTGCAGACTTTAAAACCAAAGCAGTGCCCTGAAACTGCAGAATCAGATCGCATTTATCTCTGGTTTTGTCACTATGCCCAACAACTGTCACATTACATGTGGTTGAACTCATTTTCCTTATTTTCTGGGGGCAGTGCAGCAAGCTCCAAAAACAATAACTGAATCTTATAGAGTCAATTTGGCAAACATATTAGCATTCAACAGCTTATTTACGCTTTGAAATGACATGTAGCAGCATTTATCAATTGGTAATATGTTTTTCTGGCAGCTTTCTGAATGATTCCCTCCCCTTTTAGCTGTTGTGCTCTCTACTAACAAATATATCTTGCTCTTTAGCTAGCTATGATGCTATGCTATGTTTGCCAGCTAGCTGCTAATTATGCAAGTATAGTACAGTTGGTTTTGAGACTTACTCAACCTGGTAAATTTGTGGGCTGGAGAACAAGAGCTTTGGGTGATGATCAACACAACAAGTGACCACTCTTACATTATACATAGCACGGTACTGCACTAAAATAAAAATATTGATAAGAGCAGCTTCACCTTCCTCCTTCTTGTCCCTCAGGCTAATAATGCAACTTTAATAACAGCTCAGGGCAGCTACAGTATATCCGTGTGTTTCATAATATCTTCTACATGTAATATTAACATGCAGGATGATCTTAAGAGCAAGCTCCACAGTCCTGTGTACATAGCATCCCTGGAAAGGTACTTTGTCTTAAAACACAACCGAGGTATCATGGATGTATGAATCCCTATGTGACAAATTGCCTGTTTCCCTTCGGACTGTCTCTGGCATGTAATGAAAAATGTAAAATCAGAAGATTTCCCCCCGAAAGCCTTTGTACGGCACATTCAACGAGAAGGCCAAATCATTCGTCCCCTAGCAACTGAGCAGTCTGGGAGGGAGCCATGTGGAGATGCTGGGAAACGAAGTTCACATCAGTTTGCAGGATGCTGATTCTTTCTGTCCAATCCCTTTTACAAGTCCTATACATAACATATTCACTGGATATTTCTTTAAAATATGCATAGACCGGGTGCTTAAAACAACCAAAGGGCTATTAATTATGAATAGTGGCCCCCGTTGTTCCGTCCGGTGTCTCCCGAACAGTTGGCAGCAGTGTCTTGGTATAGTAGGACAGTCATTTCTTTGTTGTGCTTTGTTTTTTTCTTTTTTCTTGAGTACCTTAGAGGAAAAGCAGAAGGAGAATTGGGTGACAGCTTGGAAGTTAAAGTTTCAAGCGTGTGAAGGCATTTTTTTTCTTTTTTGCCCCCAGTTTGAGTTAAAAATACTTAACAAGTGGGTAAAAAAAGGTGCCACTTTGTTGTCTTACTGCTGTCACAAAATTTATTCCTCTGTCAGCTGTACGTCTCTACAAAAGAGGGTTTGCTATCTCACCAACTTTTCCCATTGTGGTCAAAATTTGTTTTGCAAAAAAAGCAAGAAAGAATAGGCGTAGACATAAAAGTAGCTTTCAGAGTGTTCGAAGCATCTGTAAATTAAAGATCAGGCTTTGAAGCAGGAAAAACAGAATAGCCAAAGTTGCCATATTGACATTTAAGGTGTGTTGATTGATTTATGACTTCAGTTCATGCATTGTGTTGCATGCAAGCAAACATTCCACCTTAAAAGCTGCCGTTTACTAGTGAAGATGAAAAGGCGGCAAAACATCCTTTCGTATATCATACAATCTTTTGACGGCTTCTTTGTTTGTGATGCATTTACAAAGAAACATTACAAAACCAGCCTGTTAAACTTGGCCGGCTTGTACTGCATCAACAACGCCTGCAGGGGATAAAAGCTTTCTTAGCTGTGTATTCAAACCTTTTTCACCTCTTAGATAAGCTTGACCTCTACCTGCGATGCTCCTACGAGTCTTCATTTGCTGTAGTTGAGCAAGGGAGCATAATCTTTCAAAATACAAACTCCTTATTACTTATGTAATGTGACCCTAATTACAACCTACAACATCCTTGGTGTTGCATAATACTAGCTGAAAGTTTGGCTGACTGCCGGTTAATATTCTAAACATGATGAAACTATTCATAAAGTCAGTCTAACATTTGCTTGCAAGGTCACTTGTGGTGAAGTAGTGTATATAAACTTGCTCTGGTTGCAACAGTGGTTACAGGACCTTTAAAACAAGCTCATATTTTAACGTATGTGCATGCATCTAACATGCACTCCTGTGCTTGTATATAATCAAAAAAATGTTGTACTACATCCTTGAAGCCTCACATCCTTGTGTACTACTTTCCAAAATTGCACATGCTTGTCCATAGCGTTTACATCCAGCTTTTTAGTGGTTTGTAGGAATAATACAGCTTTATATTTAAAGGCACTGCAAAGATGGTGCACTGGTGGGTGGTGCTCAACTGACTGTGGAGGTCTTTCTGGGCCAAAATGTGCCAGGGGTGAATTATTTGTTCATTCAGTTTTCATCCCAGCCCAGCTGTGGACATGTTTTGTAGTTTCCAGCTTATTACCCTATCACAATCAGCTTTGGTCAAGTTTAATAGTGATGCCTTGAAAGCAACTGACTTAAGAGAACTATGGGGAAATCAAGGGACAAGTGACTTGCCATTACAATGCAATCACCACTTTTTTGCCACTGTGGCCGCTTTTCAGTGACACTCTCTGGCTTCGCTTAACAGAACTCCAACAACAGCTTGTCCCGAGGAATTATTTAAAACTACCCAAGATAGAACTTTCTTTCCTGCCTCTGACCCCAGTTTAAATTAAGTTTCTCATTCTGGCCCGAACACTCATTAATGTATATTACCAGTTTGCTCTATTAAAGGTACAAATCTATAGTGGGAGAAATTGTGCCCCAGAGGAAATCCTCCTGAAACTCGGGAACCTCGCTCGTTCTTCACTGTCAAACTGTTCGGCGCTGACTGTGATAAAACACTGCATGAACCCAACTACTGTGTGTGTGTGTGTGTTTGTGTGTGTGCCGTAGGACTGCAATGCTCTTTTTCTCCTCCTCCTAACTCCCTCCTTCCCTCACACTTAGTTTCATCACTGTATTTGGTGGGAGGGTCAGAAAATGTGAATGGATGTGATGGGAGAAGCATTAGAGGATGAAGGAAGCGAGGAGGAGGGGGGGGAAACAAAGGAGGAGATTACAACAGCAGGGAAGAAATGATGTGTTGATCAAAGGGAAGAGGGCGAAATGAAGACTGAACGGCTAGATGTAAGAACAGGAAGGGAAGGAAGTGTGTGAGGAAGGAAGGAAGGAAGGAGGGGAAACCACACAAGGGAAGGATCACCACTGGAAAGTTTATTTATACCCGTCCTCCATGTTTCTGAGGAACACTTAGCAACAGCTTGACCCCAGACTCATGTTTATATGAAAGCCTGTAAAACGGTGCCAGAGAGAGCCTGCACTTGGTCACACTTAAACCCCCCCCCATATGAAACGACTGGTGGACCCTTAATCGGCTGAATGCTTAATTTACTGTATGTTGGATTTGTGCTGTTTT
>JAUZTA010000020.1:10150603-10160643 GCA_034780835.1 Ctenochaetus striatus
GTGGCTCTGTGTGTAGGGGGCAACCCAGTTTTAAATTGATCTCTTATTGGCTGTCCAATTAAAAAAGAAAAAAAGGCTGATGCCGATAAACGTCAACATGCCAAATATCGGTGCCGATAATCGGCCCGGCCAACAATCGGTCTATTCCTACTTTTAGGTTTGAAAACAACCTTTCATGTCTCAAGACTGTCTGCAAACCTTTTGCTGCAGCTCTTTTGTGGTTGCCTGAGTTCAGACCTTTTGAATCCGCCCACTCCACCGAGTTCAGTCGACTGAGTCTGGCATCCTTTTTTTTTTTCATGACCGCAAAAGCAGACAAATCCTATGAAGGCCGTCGGAGGGCTGACGATAAGCCAATCAGCAGCGTGGGTAGAAGTAACGCTGTTGTCATGTTGTTGTCAACTGGTTGTCAAGTGTTGTCAGGCTGTACGGTGAAAACCGGGGAGGGAACTGTTTGTCTCGGCAGTGCTGTTAAAATATGAATCAGGATCCTGTTACTGCAAAGCCTGTTTCTTGACTCAGGAATTATTAGAAACAATTTTTCTTTACTGAACTATTTTGCTGCAATATGAGAAAGACTGCGACCTGCAGTGTTGAAAACAGACAAACCAAAGCCAAATTTGCTGTTCGACAACCAGCCAAAACTTTTATTGGTCCAGTGAGTCCAGATATGTTGGTTTTAGCCACTGGTTCAGGAAAAAAATGACATCCCCCTGCCCAAAGGAAATCACTGCAATGTCAGACTGAAGATGGAAACTGAGATTGAAGGGTTGACAATTTTGTCTGATATCTGGCGACGCAGATATCAGACTGATATCAACTGCAGAGCAGTTTGTCGAGGACTGAACTCAGTTTTTTATTGTTTTGTTGTCCATTAAACTTTGCCTGGGCTGCCTGAGGTTACATGACGACGCAAAACCATAAAAGCCAAAACTACAATCCGTGTCTTTTTATTTCGAACTTGCATGAAAAAAACAACAACAAGCTGCAATTGCCATTAGGCGAGTTCACCCCTGTAGATCTCAGTTACTCCGAAACGAGGTCTGAAGGTCGGATTTGTCTGAAGAAAAAGGGTTTGTGAAGTAAATTATAGTAAAACTTTGACTTCATCTCTGCTGAATTTTGAACTCCACTTTCATATATGTTCATGCTTAAAGGCACCAAACACTTTCAGGGAGCAAAAAAAACAGAGTGCTTCTGATTGCATCTCCTCTTTTTCAGATCAGTAACATCTGAGAATTGCTGCTTTTGGCTGTAATTATCTGCGGGAAGGTTGATGGGTAGAAAGGAATCGTTTTGAGATAGTTATTACAGTAGATCATAACCAGTGGCATCAACTTTAATGTCTGTTAAGTCAGGTGTGTTGTGCAGTTAAAATGAGGTTAATAATTTCTGCAGAAGAAGAAGAAACACCTTTGCAGGGGGTCTTTGTGATGCAACAGGAAGTGCTTATTGTGTGCTGCTCTAATTGATCTCCTTCATTAGAGGTTTTGTTTTGGTTCATTTTGGAATTCATGTCTGTCATTACTGCCGTGATAACAAACAAATCTCGGAGTATTCACATGAGACAGTTGTTACGATTTCGGTTCTGCTTCTGCCACCATTAGCAAGTGGCACAAACAGGCGACAGTGGAAATAAAAGCCGAGCTGATTGGCATTCTGGGAGATTCCTGGATTTAGTCATGACAAGTGTGTTGCAAACAAGTCGGAAAGAAATGGATGTGACACTTTTTTTTTTTCTTTTATCTGATTTTTTTTTCTTTTTGCTGTTGTTGAAGTGTGCACACGTGTCTTTTTAACTCGGCTGTCAGTTTGTGTTGGTGTCAGGTGCAAACACACACACGGTCGCACAGACGATGAGGTGCGTTTAGAGCCGAGCCTCTGTTGTTGAGCTGCATATGTGAGGCTTTCTTTAGAGCAACATTTATGCATTTGTGAGGAGTTTAGCTTGACCAGCTTAACACTTAGAAACCCTAAAGCCACCTGCTGCTCTGTTTTCATTTAATGCATGTGCAGTTAGCCTGCTGGCACTATTGTCTGAAGGTGTAATCTGATTAAAAATACTCTGACTAATCAGTGGGAGACGGTTTATATTCAAATACCTTATTTAAATTACTGCATGGTACCAAGGTAGAAAGCCTTTATGACTTATTATAGACTCTGAACCAGGAGCTGTGCAGGCAGATTAGTTCTCTAGCTTATTAAAATAGAAAAGCTATAATCTAAGAAATTACAGTTACAATTACAGTTGATTATTCTGACCTTTTGCTGATTTCTCCAAGCATTTTTCTCTGTTTTTTTCTTTCACCTTTGCTCAAAGGCACACTGATTTTTATATTGGAGCTGCCTGTATTGAATGTTGGTGCATCAGCTCTGTGTGTATGTTTGTTTGTGTGTTTGTGTGTTTGATTTGGAGACGGGTCAAGGTCCTCTAGCTGTGTCAAGACCTCAAGTAAGTACAGGGACCTTTCTAGAAAGGGTCAGAGAGGAGAGTAAAGACATGAAGGGTGACAGGAGGATCAGGGGTGAGGTGTGAAATTGCATGTGAAATAATTATGCTTTCATATTAAATTGCTATCAATAATTGTAAGAAAATTAGCACCACAATCTTCTCCCTTAATAACAGTAATGTTGCTCTGTGTGCTGTGAAATAGCTGACCACTTATGGCCTGTCATGTGTGGGACTAGAGGTCAAACCATCATGAAAAAACCCATCTCGCTATCATTTTCCATATTAGATTCATGCTTAAACCACACACACATGCACAAACACACAAACACACACTCTATGGTGTTAATTACACCGTTGGACACAACTGAAAATGACTCTTGCTTTGTTAATTGATTATAATTGACACAAGCAACAAAGTTACATTATCACAGCAGAAAATGGTAAGCTAGCTAATTAGATCACAGATACTACAGTGTTATTTCATGAAGGGCTGAGACTTATAACCACTTAAAAATAAAACTTTACTCAGAGAGGTTAATTTTTCTGTTGATGTTTCTGAGAAATGAGTTTATAAAAACAAAAAATTATAAAAAATCTGTTAACAACTGCTTTTTACAACCATTTAAATACACTATTGTCATGAAATAAAGCAAGACTTGCTATTCTGAGTCATTCTATTCATTCTGAGTGTTTTTTCCTCAGTGATGAAACACATCTAAGTACATTAACTGACTGAATTAAGCTAAACAGTGGTGGTCAAAATCAAAATGAACACAATACAAGAGCCTAAAACATGCTAAAAATACTAATATGACAAAAAATGTCCCTAACTTAGGTTTGCTAACGTTTGCAAACATTAGCCGCCAAAGTTTTTTTGTCAGTCCAAAACATGAGGAACATCGCAGCAAAATCTCTGAGTTTGTTGAATTCAGTAGGCATGCATTTTATTTTGTTGGTATTAAAGTTTTATATGTCAGAGGAAAAGTGTGTTGCTTCATAAAAGTCACAGTCTCATTATTTTTAATTTTAATACACATTTAATGCTACTTCTTACTCTCTTCACCACATTATTACAAACAGTATAATTCTAACTGCACTACATGTGTTAGACAGCTTCTTCAAAGTTAGAAGTTACTTTGTAGTTTATGTAAAAATTAAGTAAGTAATCACAGGGAAATTACTGTCAGACAACAACTTTGTGCAACTTTCCGATCCAATGTTATATTAAATTTAATGCCATTTTAAATCTCTCTTGTCCTAAAAATGTTGTTTTAATGTCTTTGATTACATTGCAGTTTTGATCAAGCAGCCAGTGACCAACGTCACAGCCCCACAACAAAATATGAGATTTACATGTATATTCTGGTGCATATATTTCGTTGCGCTCGATAATATAGTTGTTTGAATTACGGTTATGAGGATAGAAGGAAACAAGAACGCTTACATTAACAAGTTTTGCTCAACTCGTCAAGAGTCGAGGCGAATAAAGCCTGGATTTATGTAGCCAGATAGCAGCTTTAAATTAGAAGCAATCTGGTGGGGCTGATTTCACACAAAAAGGAAAATGCTTGCATGCTGTAAAAATTGTGCTTATGGCCATAAAGCAGAGCGAAGCACAGCACAGTGTCTTTAATGCACAGAGTGCAGCTGGTCAGGCAGCTTCTATAAATGGCTCGTGCTCTCTACAAATATCCTCCGCCTTGTGTGTGTGCGTGCGATGATTATGTATATAAAAATGTGTTTCATAAGGAAGAGACGGGGGTCACACCATATGCAGTTCTGCTGCTGTGCAAATGTTGATAAGTGCATCCAAGTTGAGAGGCAGTGATCTGCAGTCAGAACCTCTGACCTACCCCGAGGTTATGTAGACATAATCAAAGAGATGTTGCATAACATGTCACATGGCCAAAACTAGTGGACTCGGAGCAAACATTCATAGTAATGCATCATGAAGGCAGACCTTGTCTGACATTTCTACACCTCGACCCTGCCAGACACATGCAATTCTGTCAGAAGGAGTGACTCTCTCTCTGCGATGTGCACGACCTTATGTCCTCTAAGGAATAAAACCTGGGTGAAAATCAGGAATGGTGGTTGACCACGCTTGCCAGCAGTGAATCCACCATGAAACTTTCATCCAAAATGAAATTTCAAAGCACAGCACAGGCTGCCCGACCGTGTTTATTTTCTGAGACATATACATTTTTTAACTTGCCTCGAGCCAGCAGAATACTTAAGGAATTGCAAGTCTGTTTTCTGCTGATGACATGTATTTTTCAATTAGTACAGTCTTAAGAGTTTAAAAAAAGGTGTAAAACATATGCAGTGTATGCATTTTTTATACAGAAGACATTTCTAGGAATAACATATTTTCTTCAGGGTTGTTTTTCACTAAATATTGCTCTCTGAAAGTGTAATAATGCCTGATATATAAGATATTAATTCATCATATAGTGTCTTATGCAGTAATAAAAATTCCAGTCAACCGGAACTCGGGCAGATCATATTTATTAGAACGTACACGAAGTTGCTTGCAAGCTTCAAGTGTGTGTGGTGATACAGATGTGGCATCTCAGGACATCAATGTCAGTGACTGGGATGCACTGGAACTATGTGCAGTGGGCAAGCCGCATGAGTCATGGCCGATATGAAGCTAAACATCTAGGTTGCCGTGACTGACATGCGGGCTGATCGCTGGAAATGTGCACACGTGTTCAACGCTGCAGCTGGAAGACTCATTCTTAAAATATCTTCCGTTATGACACGTTGGATTAGTTTTACATGTAACTTGCGACACGGTTGGATAAAATGGTGATGAATGTCAGCAAGAGGCGTGAAAGCTTTCATCTAGTTTTTCTCTTTTTGAATTAAAATAAAGTATAGCTCTTCAGGTTGACTCTTCGTTTGGTCTGAGCGTGATTGTTTTAGCTGACACTATTTGAAAACACAATCTCCTCATTCATTTCAATTAGAAAATGAGGCAATGGAGAGGAATTAAGCAAAAAAAAGTGCAGGGTTGTTGTGTTTCATTTACTTTTTTCAGTAAAGTACAGCAAATACAAACATTCTCTGTAGACAACTTTGTGCTTTAAAGTATATATTCATATCAAGATGCAGGATAAAGTGACTGGCTGCTGTGATACCTTGCAGTGGTTGTAAATCCTGTCTAATCCCACTATAAATCACTTAAAGTGTGTTTGGAAGCAGATAAGCCTTTGGACTTTATCTACTACCCAAAATGGACTTTTTAAATAAATTAATGTCCCAAACCGAAAATACTTTCTTGGAATATATATTTAATTTGAGCAGTTTTTTGGGGGGTTATGACACCTTTTCAATGGAAAAGCTTGACATTGTGGGAAATATGCTAATTCCTTTTCTTGCTAAGAGTTAGATGAAGTCAATATCAAATATGTATGATAGATGTAAAGCTACAGCCAGTGCATTTAGCTTAGCATTTCATAAAGAACTATATGTATAAAATGGTTTGGTTAGCTCTGTACAATTATGACAAACTCACTCTACCAGTACCTCAAAAGTTTAATAATTAACATGATGTTTTATTTGCATACTCAATTTAACATTTAATTTTGTTTTGAGGAGAAAGAAGAAGAAAATTTACCATGAATAAAATAGCAAATTCTTGTACTTTGAGCATTAATCCACATTTCTGGTTGGTGCTGATTGGAGATACTCAAGTCAAGACTAAAGAAAACATTTTTTAACATTGACAGCAGAATTAAAAGAGTCCTCAAGTTAACAAGTTAAGAAAATTATGTTGCATATTACTATTATTGATGTTAAGATAGGTAGTACGAGCCACCATAAGCTAGTGATTGTACTAAGTAAGATAGCAACAGCAAAATTCTTAACTTTATTGAGTTCACAAGGTTGTGATTGACTGCAAATGAATTTAAAAGGAGGTATTTTGTTGAAATTGTAACTTACAAAAAGAGTCAATAAAACCAAATTTACTCCATATCAAATATTTGACTTTATTGTTGTTGTTGTTTTCCTACTTTTAGGTTTCTCTCAACCCAAACAGTGACACTGATGCTAACATTGAAATTAATAACTGTTTACAACTTGTCATTGAATCAGTTCCTGTTGGAGGGTTTAAATAATAAACGATAAATCAACATTTGCTTCCCTATTGATTGCAAACACATATCCACTTTTTTTCTGAGCCTCCCATCAGAAGCCGTACAACTTTAATCAAGCACCGCCTCAGCTGACTGACAGCTTGATAACTCGTGACGTCAATCAAGCCTCCAGGTGACACTGTTTGCATGGGGAAAAAAAAAATTAGCATCTGTCAGAGGTTGTCAGACAGAGAACGTCAACACTGGCTCAATAGCTGCAGGGGACTTGATTAAAGTGGCTGCCAAGTTAACGCAAAACGCATCAGAACATAGACTGCAGCTTAATTATAAATGCATTGCTAGCAAGTTCACTGCTATCCTGGAATGTGACAAAACAATTTGCAGGAAATTGACAGAAGTATTAGTATTCTGTATGAGCTGTAGTATTTATTACAATTTGCTCCAAATTTGAATAACAAAAGCAGCAGCTTTTCTGGCTCCAAAAGTGCACATAATTGCCAGTTTTACTTAGAAAATGTGACTCATGGAAACATTTTGTTGCTAAATTTGGGCGATTTTTGACATAAAAGCTGAACATTGTTTCTCAAAGACATCAAAGTTGCAAAGACAACACAGACTCTGGAGACTTTATAAGCTGTCATGACCCTTTAAGTGCTACTCTGAAGCGAGTGACAGGCAGTAAAGGTGCTGACATTAATAAACATCCTTGTCAACAGCCGTATGCGCATGCTAGCAAACTCCGTACATGCCGGTAGGGTTGGAGAGCAGAAGCTGTGACTTATTGGGGTCCCTGCTGAAGGCGACACTTATGGTGACTAATGTTAGGGGCCCACGCCTGGCTGGTCACTCTGACAGCCTTCTGTCTCCTCGTTTCCGTGCATCCGTTCGCCGCCTGACTCCCTCCTTTCTCTGCGTCTCTGACTGGAGGTCATCAGCGAAACTGTCAGCGTGCAATTTCACTCTGAAAAATTGCTGCACGGACGTCGTGGGCCGACAAGCAAATGGAGTGTCCCGCCGCAGCCAATGAGACAGTATGCGACTGTAAATGCGACGACAAAATGAACCCGTCTTGAGTTTCGAGCATCGGTTTTTTTATGTATTTATGCATGAAGTCTTCCAGCGCTGTTTGCCGTCAGCATTCAAAGAGTTCAGGTTTTGCTTTTTTCCATGCCGCAACACTTCTCAGACGATCCCCCTCAGATCTGAAGTGGAGTTTCTAGCTGGAACAAACGCGTGATCGATAACACAAGGGGCTGCATTTTAAGTTTGTGTTCTGATATGTGTTGCTATTGATCGGTTTGTGGTGTAGACAAATTGAGCTACGCGGGTGCTGATGTGGTCCAGTGCTACGGGTCAAAGGTCAGCTACAGAGCAGCCGACTTCACTGCAGCTGCTGGGAATTCAATTCAGTGTCTTAATCAGTTTCTTTTCAATTTTTTAACAGTCTATTTAATCGCCAATCCCCATTCAGCAAGAGAGTATTAACAATACAGAGAGTCCTATGAAAAGATAATACACATGTACATCACAGTTAGATATTTGACTTTTCCATGATCTATTTAAAGCCTTTTTATATATTTTATTTAAGCTCATCCATGCTGTTTAATGACAGAACAAGCTTATCATCTTGCAGGGGACACTTTATACAGAAAGATCACAGATTAAAATTTAATATTGAAGATTAAAATTAGCAAAACAAAGTCATGTTTTGCCTTTAAATATGAACAAACACAAAAAACAGCAAGATATTATTTAGTGTTTTGTTTTCTCGCAGATGTGCCAGAACCTTTTATATAATTAGGTCCTTAAAAAATAAAGTGTGTGGAGTTTGCATGTTCTCCTCGTGTCTGCGTGGGCTCCCTTCAGGTGCTCTCGCTTCCTCCCACACTCAGCTCTAAGTGGCCAGGTGTGAATGTGAGTGTGAATGTTTGTTGTTTCAGTGTGTAAGCCCTGTGATGATCTCTAACCTATGCAGGGTGAACCCCGCCGCCCCGCCGGTGTCAGCAGGGATCAACCCCAGCCATCTTCAGCACTGCAAAGGATAAGCAGTTACAGATAATGGATGGATGGTCCTGAAATAGCTCACATGTCCGGAACATATGGCCCCACCGCCGCTGGTGAAATCTGCCAATTCCTCAGCCAAGTTTTCTCATGTTAAAAAAGAGACAGTGAGTCACTTTAAACCGCGGCAGTGACAAATGCAATTAGATGAGCAGTGAATTCTCAAGTGACGTCTGGTAGAGAAACATGGAGATCTTCTTTCCAGGCATCTGGTGTTTTGGTCGGTGTTGCAGGATTGATGTGTTAAATAGCATCATCTAACACTGAGATGTGACCTTTAAGGTTTATTACAGGACTTGAGCTCAGTTCTCAAAAGGGCCGTTGAGTGAAACAAGTCGAAAGGAGTTACGATGTTTTACGACAACTGTAAAGGCTTGTGAGTTTCTGGAAACAGATTGTGGATGGTTATATATATTTTTTAAGTGAAGTTTCAAATGAAATAAAGCTTTTAATTTTAATGAAAGACTTGAGGAGCAAGAAAAGGTCGAAAAAGTAGATAAAGCTCAACATTCTTACAGTATTAGATTCGACTTTTTTACAATCCTACAACCTTTTTAGAAAATTCAGGGACAATAAAGTTCAGGATGATACAAAATTAGGTCCTACAGTGCATTTAATACCTGTAATTAAGACTAATTTTATTACTTCAGTCTATTTTTAATGATAATTATACATATGAAGGCTTTGTTTTGACTGTTAGAGGTTTCTGCACTCTCTCTGCCTTGTATATATGAGTGTTCAAAGTTTTCTGTAAACAGGACATAAAGATAAAAAATGAGGACAAAATCCAGGAAACTAGCCAGACCGACTCTTTTAGATAAATTGAATCAGATATTCCGATAATATATATATCACAGCCGCTGAGATGATAACATAACTTTGGATGAAGCAAAAGCTCCAGACGGACAATGAATAAAGACGCAGCCATTACTTCGCCGTTGCCCCCTCCGCCCCCACATCCGGTTTCATCTCGAGACCTCCAGTGAGAAAATATGCAGACAGTATGCTAAGACTATGTGCATCGCTCTGCGGTGATTCATAATAGCCGAGCGTTTTTAATCCTTTGTGGTGAATTAACAAAAAAAGTGCATTAGCGGGCATTCATTATGCAAGGCAATGACTCAGAAGTAATGTGCAGAATTACTAGGACTTTGCAATCCATTATTGTGAATTATTTTCACTCCAGCTGAATAGAAAAGACTAGAATGGAATATATTTGGGTGTGAGATGGACTAGATGAGACCTAAGTTTAGCAGCGACGTGGAAATCCGAGCACATTCTTTCAAGCCGTCTTTCTATGAACGTCTCTTTAGCAAAAACATGTCACATCATGTCACCGTTCTGCAAAAGCAGTGCTCGAGTGTCGTGTGATGTGGAGTAGTGTGTGAGTGCGTGGATCCATTGTATGTGAGTGTGTGTGTGAG
>JAUZTA010000020.1:10235359-10245821 GCA_034780835.1 Ctenochaetus striatus
GTGTGCAGGCTTTGAACTAGCAAGGTTAGGGAAGTACAATTATATAAAAAATAATCAATTGAGAGTATAACGTTTGATTTATGTTGTGGTGAATCTTTTTTTGTTTGTTTAATTCAGACTGACCTTTTTTTTTTTTTATCAGATTGAAAACAATCGAAAGTGGAGTACCAGGGGTTTTTGTTGGAAGAAAAAAGGATGAGACATTCCTTTAACAGAGCTAACCTTGCACACTTCTCATAACTTTCACTTATAAATGAGGCCCAGTCTGTGAAACTGCCCACATAAGTTTACTCAGACATGCACTTCTGCTATAAAAATGTTTCAACAAGCACATTTTCTTAAAAATCTGTGTTTCTGTTTCTTACTCATATGTACTTTTAGGGCTGCTAGCTTGGCTGTTAGCATGGAAATTCTGGTGGGTTAAGCTAACAATCCTCCACTGCTGGCACTGCTGGGCTACCATAAATTTTAAGCCTCACCAACAGAACAGTTTTCATTTCTGAGTAAAAAAAAGTCAGAAATTACTCAATGGAAGATGGTTTGTCAGAAGTTAGTAGAGACTTTTGTGACCTTGGTTATCTTTGGTCTTTTCCTTGAGCAAACTACAAGGTTGACATTTGTGTTTCCAGTGAAATGTCATGACAGGATAGCTGTGAACTTTGGTACTGACATTCATGCTCCTCTCTGGATGAAATGTAACAACTTAAGTGTTCCAGTGGCTTTTCATTTAAGGAAAAAAAATAGTTTTTTATCACCAAATACCGGCAAAGTTGATATATTCCCAAATGGTTTAGCGCTAATTAGCATCTTAGCATGGTGACTTGCTAAACTCAGATGGCAAACTGTACTTTCTAACCATTTATTTGTGCTGCAGGATGGTCTAATATGAACAAAATGTGCAGACTTATTTGTGTGCATCACAAAAATAAATACATGCTACAACTTTTAGCAGCAAGAAACATCAAACAGGGTTGTAAAATAAGAAAGAAAAGCACTTCAAAACATAAAAGATGCAGTAAATCACACCAATAAAGCAAATCTGAACTTTGATTGAAGCAATGTTGATTTCACCAGGCTTAATTACTAATAATCATTAGAAACAAACATGAGTTCTACAAATCCAATGGACAAACAAAGCCGGTGTTTGCACAGGTTTCAGATCCCGTCGCTGCTGGAACGTCATAATGGAAACATGAGGGAAAATGATCCTAAAGGATGTGAAAAGAATCTAGTCATACCCAAAGGGACAAACAGTTCCCTATCTTATCCTTCAGCACACACTCTCATAAATACAAATAATATGAATAACACCTTTTACAGGACAGATATGATACATGAGGTTTTATTAAAGCGGAAAAGGAAGATAACCAGTCACAGAGGATATTCCATAAATGTGGTAATTTCATGGGAAATGATCCATACACATGTATTTAAGGAACAGTAAGCTGTAAGTAAGTGTAAGTCAGTGTAAGCACTTCCTAAATCTACAAAGTCTACAATTCTGCTGAACAGTTATAGAATAAGTTAAAGAGGTTGAACCAAGTTTATGTTGACTCAAGACTCAGAGGAGGATACATAGAAAAAGGCATTAAAGCTCTTAACACAGTTCATCTGCAAAGCAGCATTTACCGCGAGCAGCATTTACTGTTAAACATTTTGCAGGATTCCACCTCATCCATCATTCTGCAACACAACTTTATAAAGACCGATATCCTAATTATCACAAATCCTGAACTAAACGCTGCACAGCGCGTTTTGAAGTTTACTTTTATGCTGCAAAATGTCAGCTCACGTAAGAGCCGCCAAGCTATTTCGTCATATTCTAAGAAAAATGGCCGATGCAAAGGGGGCAGGTTGCAGCATTTAACAAGCATTTGAATCTAAACTCAGTAAACTATCAGTTATCAATTAATCAATCCAGTCATACACACACTGCATCATCAGAATAATTCACATCCATCATGATCACTAATGCCATTATATCCCATGTGAGAGGAGGCAGGAGATGTCTTTGTGCTAATTTCACACTCAGAAGCTCCTTCGTTTCTTTAGTTTCTATTAAGTCACACTGTGCCAAAGAAGTGAAGCGAAAGGTTAAATCAAATGAAAATTGTTTGTTGACATGATTAATCTGAAACAATACAGATAAAGTCGCACTCTGTGTCAGATTGCTCATTTATTATTAGTTTGTACTGTCAGGTTTAATTTCTTTAACACAAAAAGTTTCTCTTAGAATTACTTGTGTCATCTTTTCAGGTAAAACAGTTGAAGAGCATTTATTACACTCCATATTAATGCAAATTTGACGATCGTTTCCATTATATTATTGCTAATTTACAATATCATTTCACTTTTAGTGATAAAAATGTGTTCTTTTCCTTTTTTTTGGGAAACCTTATAATGTAAAAGTTATGTTAAACATTTAAAATGCCTCTACACATTATGTATGCATTTATTACCGAAGCCCCCAGCATATAATTCTAATGGATAGAGTGCATACTCTGCTTTTGATGCCTCATATGCAGCATTTAATATTTCAACTTCTGCCTCGACCTTTCCAAGTGTTGCTTCAGTATACTTTGATGCAACATAGCTTGCATTAAGATTAATGTAGTTTAGCATAGCCACGGGGTGTTGCATGATTTATTCTCATGGCTCAGTGCAGGAGGAAGATCTCCCTGTATTTGCATGAAGGGTAGCCAGCTTGCTAGAATTTAATGGGAAATCTATTTTGCTTACTCTCCAGGTATAGACCCGACAAACAAATCAATTTAGGTGTGAGAGCATGCTTACATGCACTTAGCACTTTTGTCATGCTCACAAAAGTTGCATTATATGTAATTTTCAGTGCTCGCAGCATGACAGTGCATCATTTCTGTGCAGTAGCTCCTGAATCATAACTAGTGCAAGGGAATTATCTTTGGACATAATCTTTTTTTATTGATTTTAATGACCAATTTCTTTGAGGAAAAGGGAAACAGAGTGGGAGATACATGAACAGAGGAATTACAATGAGGACACATGCTATCATTTAATGGCCAGAACAGCCTCTAATGGAGCTCAAGGTCAAAACAAGGCTGTTGGCCACCAATTGACTGACAACCTCTGTGCAATTAATGTGTAATTGCATCCAATTGACCTTTAAGTGCATGCACAGAGCAGACTACACAAAGGACCTATTTACATGTTTTTTTTAGTGTCTGTTATCCTTAAAAAATTCTGACAAAAATGTTCCATTTGTGCATTTCTTCATTTGCCAGATGATAAATCTTTTCCAGTCTTTCCTGGTTTCCCTGAGCTATGTGCAAACAAGAGTTGTTCTCTCTGAAATCTAGACTCAAGTTGAAAAAAACACCATAGAAACATAACTTCTGCACTCTCTGCCGGCCAAAAACAATCCATAAAATATCACAAACACATGAATAAGTCATTAATGTGAGCAACAACATGGCAGGAGTTTTTATTCTAGAAGGGATGTTATTCACAACTCTCTTATCCTCACAGATCATGCAGTAGTTGAACTCCACGGTAGCTCAATGGACCTTGTACATGATTATTCGCACACACTGGGGCCATTTTTGCCATTTTGCTTTAATGAGACACGACCAACGCCAGTTTCACTCATTTTACTGCACCTTTAGATGCCATTATCATTAGAGCAGAGGAGACACACCACAGATGTATCTAGAAAATCAGAAAATGAGTGGTTATTACAGTTTTTGCAGGGATGCATGATCACCTTGGGCTGCAAAGCATGTCTTTCGGCAGTTTGAGTTTTCCTTGGATGCATTTACATTTGCACACTGTTTGGAAATTGCCAGTCCAAGACACGTGAGCTAAAAGTGCAGGACCCACATAAGCATGTGTTTTATTCAGGTACCAACAATTCAGTGCAATTAACTGCATTGCTGAATATTAACTGACACATATTGAACACAGGTTGAGTGGTTGGTCATCCAGCTTTGGTGTCATATCATTAAATGGAAGCAATTAGTTGCGCTATAATCATTTGGTGCAATCAAATCGAAAACCACCTTCGCTCCACATGCTGTTTCTGGCACATTAAAGCCACTGATAAGACCTTATTGTAGAGGTCATCCTAGATGTATTCATGTGCCACTGTGAGACTGTGAAATGTCAATCAAAATGTGCAGCCTTGAGTGCATTTTGAGTCATCAGCTCCTCGGTGAAGGGGAGCGATGAAGGAGAGTTCAGATTGACTCGTCAAAACCTCGAACAGCCTTGTCTTTTTCCAAACTTCACATTTGAATATATACAATCAAAAGCAGACACACTCAGACACGAGCTCATTTATTATTTATAATGCTGCTATTGTCTCTTTGTTGTCATTATGCTAACAGCCGTCTTCAGTCCCCCAGTGCTGAGAACTGAACCTCTCAGAGCTTAAATCTCCATGTCAGACTTTGGCTTATAAAAGATGCACTGCAGTACATTACAGCCGCACAAGCGAATAACACGGGGATCACTGTGTTTTTTTACGTGTATCTTTCCCAGCGCACATTTCGCATGCTGCTCAAGGGCAACCTCTGTCACTGCCTTCTGTTTGCGCCTTCCCTCCTCTTAACCTCACACTCAGGTTCAGGACAAGAAGATAAAACACCAGGCTAATCCTGAAAGACACGTTGGAGCTGGAAGCGACGGCATGCAAGTTGTTTTTTCCCCGAGTTTTCCTGCAGGTTCCTCCGTGGTCTCACCTTTATTGGATCAGGAGATGTGATAATAAGAAAAAAAACTCCTGCATTATATCAATTCAGTTATATCTCAATGAAAAATCTTGGTCCTTTTTGTGGTTGTCAGTGCTGTGGGCAGCAGAGAAACAGAGGACTCAGTGAAAAGCATCCATGCACATCTTAATAGTGTTACCTGCATTTTTCTCTACTTCTTTACAAGCTTCACACATTGCCAACCTTTTGTTAAGCTGCCATGCTTGCAAAAAGCCACTGAATGTGTCAAAATTTACCATTAATAGATGTTTTGTTGGGTCTTTTAACCAAAAGTACATATAAAGAGAAGTTTTCAAGAAACTAATGCAATGTTAACTTAAATAAAACACATGCATCACTTTGGGGATCAAGAAATGAAAGAAAACTGGCTGATATTCCATCATGAATTCCAGCTTTTTTTGCTTTTTGACTCAGTGCTGCTCCCTCAAACATGGTACTTCCATGCAAACTCACACCTGTTTGCCACGATGACATTTGGAGTCGGGTACATTTTTTCACCTGGTGATGAAATTTGAAAAAAATGGCAAAATAGAGAAAAACAAAAACAAAATAACAGCAGTGAATGTTTGAGCTGGTAAACATGAACATCTTGTGTTCAGTTTACTGACATCGTGTCGCAGGATTTCTGAATTACTATCATGCTCGCTGCCAACGAGCCGCGTTGCTTTGTTTAGTTTTGAATTTGAACTTGTACTTAAAATGAGATTTCCTGTGAGTCTCAGTCTTACTAATGAAAATTCCCATTCATTAGAGACAAAACACAACTTTGCTCACCAATGCATGCAGGGGGTTTTGCTGCTGCGGCCTTAATTGGTCTGGTGTGACTCGTAGCTGTTGGGGCTAATGTTAGCAAGCTTGTAATGGTTGTTTACTGTCTAAGTGGCGTTGTGGAGTTCATCCTGCTACACTTTGCTTCAGCTTTACATTCATACTATAATTTAAGCTTATGTCCCAAATGGCCGCTGTTTAGCAAAACTTACACTGGTGCGCATAAAAGTGTCCATAATGAATATTTGTATTGATTACTGAGACTTCAGAAGCCCTTTGGCTCATTATTTCGGCCTTTGGGCCAGAGACTTCCCTATTTTAACTTAGCTGTCATCGACACCGTTTTAAGACAGTAAAGCTGATGAGCAAAATGGGACTTTTAGCGAGTAGAGAGACAGTTATATACTTAAGAGCCAAAAAATAAGAGTTTAATAAGAGCTTAAGTGGTATGAATCAGGTGGCCGTATAAACTTAAAAACTTGTTGTGTTTGCAGCTTTTTCCTGATGCAAAATCAGCTACTACCACTTTAAAAACCAACTAAATAAATGTACTGCAACATTTTTCATTGGGGTTCTTGTGTTTTATTTATAAAAAAAAATAAAAAAGGATAAAATATTGATGTATAAACCAATGTGAAGAAAGTACTGTAGATATAGTGTAATCTAAGTTCAGTGTTTCATCTATAATACCAATTTTGTAGACCTTATCATGTGCAAAATGGCAGACATATAATGATTTCATTAATAATTCCTCAAACTGATTAAATGGACAAATGATTGGATGGAATTTTTGTAACTTCTCTTTATTCCTATTACATTTACAGACTGTTGCATTTTTTTTAAAGCAAATTTCTATTTTGGCTTCCCGTTTTGGTCATGAGCCCAAAGTTTATGCATTAGAGCCCTTTTCAGAATAAATTGCGTCTCCTGGAATCGTATGCGAGCCGCCTCTCCAAGGCCTGGAGTTCAAATGAAGGTCTCACACTTCAGGAGCCAAGTCGCTCCTCATCTGGTACGCGGTCCTGAGAGGCAGCCGCTGTGCTTCATAAACAGTCTGGGAGTTTGCCGCTGTCCTCTGATATCCCGTCTAGGGAGGCAGCCAGACAGCAAATGAAAACGCATTACAGCACATCGCCGCCATGTCTTGGGGTCTGCGTTGACTTGAGTCGATGTGATGAGAATATCTGGTTTCGAATATGAATCAGCAGGTACGCCGCTTCCCCTTCCCTCCTCCCCCTCCCCCTTCCTCCCTTCTTTCTTTTTCCAAGGGAGCGCCGCAGTGACAGGAATTTATAAGTGCTTCCTCTCACGAAAACACATATTTATGCAAGATGCGGGCGGGATAAATGAGATTGTCAGCAGTTATCTGAGGTTAATCTCCCTCATTTTAAAAAGGTCTTTGATGTACGACTTGAAAACAGAACGTGCTTGACGGAGGGACAAGGCCGCGTCCTTGTCATTTTCATCAGGTGTCTCAGACGAGCACATTTTCTTGTTAGTTCTCTCGCACAATCGTGTACTAAAATAGCTAAATACTGCCAGCAGAATTTTTTTTTTTTCCACGGTCGACTCGGTAACACTCTGTGCCAAAAATCTAAATCATTACCACTGCAAAACTATTCAGCCCTGAAGGTTTGTAACCTTATCGTGACCTGAAAATACTGTATTCAAACCCAACTTTGAAAAATTTGATATGTCAGCATCAAGAGTTGATTCGGACTCAAACCAGGGGCAGGAGGGAGCAACCACTCTGCATTCAGCCGACGGGTAACTGGCTGGAGTTGAGAGACTTCAAGGGAACGATAAGGCCAGCAGATAAGAGAACTGGAGGCAGTGCGAGGTGAAAGCGAGTGGGTGCTTTTCACAGAGACTCAGCACAAAATAAAGGAGCGAGCGAGAGAGAGAAGCTATTCATCTGATGCACTTGCACAGACACTACAGAAATACTGAAATATTTAGACAAATATTAATGGGAACTTGTGGGGGTTTTTTTCTGTTAGACTGACAATGTAGACCAGGGTTGCTTGCTAGTTATTATTCACCCCAGTGTAGGAGAAAGTTCAGTTGCTTAAGCACAAATGGTGGAATTCATTAATTTACCATGAATTTGCTGGGATCAGATGTGCACAGTTGACCAATCGCGAGCCGTCTTGGCAGTGCTGACCTCTGAGGTAGCTTAGAGCCAATATGGAGGCTATGCTAGCTTATTAGGTGGAATTAAACTGCTCTTCGAAAGGAGGCATGTTTCCAAAAATAGAAGTCAGAGGTATAGATATGTGTTTTCAGTGTGTGAAACAGGCTAACTAGCGTTAGCATGCTGGCTGACTGGGGGAGCTCTTGTCTCTCAGTCAGTGATGAAATGATGCACAATCCTTAAAAAACAAAAAAATTCTAGCTCAGAGATCCCTGAGCTGGATTTTTTTGTTGTTTTGAGGATTGTGCATCATTTCATCACTCTTGCATCACTCCTCACAGCTCTAGAGCTATTTTGATTTACCAGCACCAGCATGTTTAAGCCTCACAAGTGTGTTCGCCATGAGATCACCAGCCTCACATATTTTTTTTATTAATGTTAACCACATTTTGGTGCATTTAAAAAAAAAGACCACTTCATATTTTTGGCTGTTTCTGCAAGGTTTCCCTGCACTCCACTGCAATCCAGCCTCATTTGTTTCTCCCTGCCTGCATGGCTGTCATTGTAATATTATGTCATTTATCGTCATTGTAAGGTTGATTAAGTATTCTACTGTGCAGAGGCAGGGGGAGGATTTATTTTCCAGCAGGCAAAGTTGAAGTCAAAGGCAGAGCAGGCAGTGACGACTCGCATAAAGACCTCAAACCTGCTGGACATCCATCAGCAGAACACTTCCTGTTAATGAACACCCTCATCCTGCTGTATGTTTTCCTTTTTTTTTTTTAAGTGCCTGAGATTAGCAGCAGGTCCGGCAAAGACGAAACATCTCCTCCTGCGGTTGAATCCTGAGAAACTCTGCGTCACTCTCTCATGCACACTCGCCCTGTCAGGCGGTTTTTTACGCCCTCTCTGCAGTCGCCGACAGTTTGTGAAACAGTATCCACTCGCTGAGTCCGTAAACACGCGCGGCGCCGCGAGGAGGGCTATTCTCATCACGCCTCTGCAGCTTGCTGCAGGTTACCCTGCGCTGAGGCATAATTAGACCATATTAGCGTCAGCCTCCTGTGTGTGCGTGAGCGTGTGTGTGTGTGTGTGTCCTCACGTGCATTATGAGTTTACTCAGGCGCTCCTCTACGGCTCCATCATGGTCAATAATGGTCTTTAAATGTTACGGCATCCCAGGTTCAAAATTAAACCGAGTGAGTTTATAGCATATTAATATACAATATTTTAATATATTATATTAAAAGAAGTAGCTAAGGGTCCTTTGTTTCCCATCAGTGTCTAATAATGACAAGGACACCTCTGAACAGGAGACCTAGGAATAAAAATGAGGTAAAATATATATTCACACACTCGAAACTGCGTTTTTTAATGAGTTTGATTTATTTTATCAGACACATAAGGGGGCTTAAAAGTGCTCACGTAGCCTGAGAGAGAGCATAAATTAAGCAGCTCACATGTTAAGTATTTAATGGCCAATTCGTCCAGGTTGAGATTTGCACCATAGATGTTTCATGAATGGCTGTATCTTTGTTTTTTTTTCGTACGATTTGACCGTACAGAGAGGACTTTAGCACCAGGGAGCTGCAGTCCAGGCCGGTGCCAGCTCTGTGAGGTGTGGAGGATTATGTTCCCTGACAGGGAAAAAATCCCAAACATTGCCGAATATTATTTGAAGACATGTGCTTATCACACATTAGCCAGCGGTTTTTCACACTGCATTAAGTGCTGGAGTCCTGAAAACTACTTTCCAGGGTTGCTTTTTCGATTTCTGCGTAAACTTCTCTCCTCTGGATCAATTCGCCTGAGCTAACAATCCCAAAAAAAATAATAAAGCTGTTTTGGGTTTTTAAAAAAACGACACAACCCAGGGGAAATACTGGTGATCAATCTATTTTCAAGGAGATAATGAAGCTCGATGTTGCCCTGATAGCCTGACTGAACAGATGTGAGTCATTTTCTTTTTTTTTTACTGCAGGATTTTTTGTCTTTATCAGAAGGAGGTGGAGGTATTCTTTCAGCAAGGAATCGTGGACACGCTTCCCCCCCTCTAATTCATATGCTCAGCGGTGATGAAATATTCTATTTGGATTTGAAATTCATATCTCATCCCCTCGCCGGGTCTCATCCTCCCCTCTTTGCCAAAACCCGTGTGAGTTCCACTCATACATTTTAAACCAAATATTCACTCCACACTCGTTGTAGTCATTGCAGGCCATGAGACATGAAGATGTGCTGTAATGTGTTTTCATTTGGTGCCTGCTTGCCTCTCCTGACAGGATATCAGAGCACAGCGGCTCACTCCCAGACTGTTTATGAGGATGGCGGCCTCTCAGGACCGTGTTATTTTAGGGCGAGGGCCATTTCGAATGAAAATAACAATGACTTCCCCGGCTTATTTGCATCGTCATGGAGCCAATACTGTTTTTATGGGATTCGACGCCCATTTCCTGTGGAAAAGAGTAATAAAAAAAAGGAGAATAAAAAGCAGATTGCAGCTGTTAGAGTCAATATGAAGACTGCGAAAAATCACCACCTCTCTAAGCCGGTTTTGTGCATAATTTCTTTTGCTGTCGTGACACTTTCTCTGTCTCTTCAAATCCATTTTATAATAGATCTTTAGTTATGACTCTTCTCTACCTGTCCACCATGTGCCCTCTGAGTTACCCACCTTCCTCATTCACCTGATTACTTCCTCAGACCCTCTTAGCGTCTTTATTTCTAAAAAAGCAACTACTGAAAAATGTATTAACTTATTCAGACCATCAGGGAAAGATGGGGAATTTATTCAAATATGTCATATTGTAATTCA
>JAUZTA010000020.1:10325820-10337574 GCA_034780835.1 Ctenochaetus striatus
AACCCAGCATCAAGATGCGCATGTTTGATTTGGCCAAGGAGACTTTAACATTGGAACAGGAGCATGATGGGAATTAAACCCTCTGATCAGCAGACAACCGGCTCCATCTCCTGCCAACCAAATAAAGATGAAGAAATTTCCATCATTCCATCTTTTTTGAAGCTTCGACTTGCCCTTTGTTCTGACGCACACTAAGGACCGAGCTTTGAAAGCGTTCTCACCTGCCGAGATGTTTCTACAACAAATACACAACAAATACACAACAACTTTAATATTTAATACGTTCTGCGAGCGGTAATGAATTTCCACGTGTTTATTGATCTGTCATGTATGACAGCACGATGCCCGACGGCATGTGAAGCAAACACAATCATGCATAATAGATGACCAATCTCCTTGATGTTGTCTTATTATTTATGAGTCATGTCTCATGTTGTGTATGTGAAGAAGCATTCGTATGTTTTAGCCACATGCTGCAAGTCCGTTTTAATAGCATGTAAGCAGTCGGCATGTTTGCTTAAGTAAATCATTGGAGATGAATGGCAAACAATACCCCTCGGATCTCATAACCTTCTGTTCCAGCTATATATATATTGTGTAGAAGACCGTGGCTGTGGATGATAAGCTTTGCCCACAGATGTACAGTGTAAGTGTTTCAGGCAGTTGGAAAATTCATTTACGTCTCAAGGATTTTCTTCGTTTCTCGTCTCTTTGAGCAATAAATTCAGTTGAAGGGAAATCCTGCCTCGTGTTCGTAGCTCAGTAGTTTACAACCCCGTAACTTAAACGTAGGGGGAAAGTCCCTAACGCTAAGTGTAGACTGTTTAAGCTCCTCCGTGGGGTGAGTGCTGCGTTCAAAGACCTCCCCCACCACCCCCAGAGTGGTGCCAGCCAATAACAGCCCTGACCTTTTCACACCCGTATTCTTGAAATACCCGGCAGCAAGATAATGCATCTCCTTCGTGGCCCACCCAGGACTTTCACCCAACCATCTTTGATCTCTCTGCTTCCTACAGCTCTAATTCACCCCGCGGCTGTGCATCCTAAACAGAAGAAAAAAAAAAAAACTGCATTCGAAGCAGCATCTTTGAAAGAATAAGCTGCACAAAAAGCAGTCGGCAGCAACTTTATTTATTTAATTTTTCAACTGCAAAAATGTGTGCATCTCACACGTAGTTTAGATGTTGCAAACACATGTTTTTCTAGAGCAGATAGAGGATTCAAACATTAGGAAACTACTCATAACCATCCATCTTTGTTTGAGTTGTAAGAAAATCTCACCAGTATTGAATTTTGTTGAAGTCTTCTGACGGTTTCTTTAATCTTGACAACATTAGTGAAGAAAAATATCAGTCAAAAGGACGATTATGAATTAAATTCTATTAGCTTATGTGCTGAGTTTTAGTCTTCAGTTACATGGGGACATTTATATTATTTGTATGCAAATGTCCTTACTCTTTATTTCCTTTTATGAAGCACTTAAGTGTTTCCACAAGTGCGAAAGCTAAATAATGAAATGATCTTTGATCTTATCTTTAATATTTAACGGTATTTCAGCAACAGAGTATTAAACTCTTCTAACACTGCTGAACTCATAACAGAAAGTATAAAAAAGTATCAAGATGGATGCAGCAGAACCCGACTTTGTCTTTTTTTAATCTTTCTACAAACTTCTCTCTTCCTTGGCACACTGGTGTCTACATTACCCACAATGCAACTCAACATTTATTGAAGATTTTTGTGTTTGTGTAATGCTAATAACCTCTAATGAATCCTCAAACTGCTAGCTTCAGGGGACAGGCTGCAGAGGTCGAGTGAGCACGTCTTTTTGACCTCAAACCCTCAGAGTTTTCATTATAAAACAGGCAGACAGTCAAAAAAACTGGATGCTGTTATGATTATGTTTAAAATAACCAGGTTTTAATGTAAACAAAATATCTAGAATATGATCCCAAAGGTCAAGCCTAAAACCAGAATACTTGTGCACATGTAAACACAGTCTGCAACTATATTCCTCCTGACTGTTGAAGCTCAGCAAAGATTTCTTCAATGGAAGAAAAACATCTTCAGGAGATTACTGTTTTACTCGCAGTGTTTGTGTAATATGCATCTCGGTTCACAACAGTGGGCCGTGGGATCGTGCTGACTGTTCCGGTTAGAGTTTTAAAGCTTATCAGTGGGAAAACGGTCTCGAGCATCATGCAAATGTAAAATTTATGCCCCACGAACTTGTGAAACTGTGAATTTATGTTCCCCAGATTGCCATCAGAAGAGAACAGGCGGGCAGAGAAACAGAGAAAATGACGAAGCAGCATGACCTGTTGTCTGTGTTGAATCTTTGGGAGGGAAAAAATCTTTTTTTTGCTCCGTGCCCACGTACACAACAGCTGTAGCCTTTTAATAAAGTCGCGGGTGGCCTCGGTTTTGTCTGAACTGAGGGTTGTGTGAGGCTTGTGCGAGCTCATGAGTGTGTGTGTGTGTGTGTGTGTGTAAGCACTCAGCCATGGCGGGCGACTGATTGATGGCTGAGCAAGTCCAGGATCCTCCATGGCTGCTACAGATTGGCACAGCGGAGAGCTGGCACTAGAGGTACTCAGAAATACACACACACACACACACACACACACACAGAGCATATACACATATTTCATTTTTTTTCCCCTCAACATCAAACCACGGGCAGAACATCCCAGAATGGGGGGGTTGTCGCCTGCGTGCCCTCCACATCTTGTCGGTGCTTTAACCTGCCAAGTGTCATTTTTAAGTGCCAGAATGAAGCTGTGAACATATGGAGGCGGGGTTATGGTTCACAGGTCGGATCCAGTATGGAAATACAGTCACTGCACACTCATTTTAATTTCTTTACATCATAAAAGGGCTTAAATTAAAGCATGTGTCCTTAATTCATACACCAAAACAAGATAATGTGTGCATTTCAAAACAACAAACCTTAATCTTTAAATTAGATTTGTGCTCTTATGGAATTTATATAAAAAAAATCAAGTTTCTGCTTCTGTCTGTGTTAAAGTCTTCAGAAACATTGGCTCAGATCACACTGTTGTTCAGGTTTGTTGGCGACACAAAAGTGGATCATTTGTCTTCTTCAAAGCCGTGTGACAATTACAAATGAGCGCATAACTCATACAATTAATGCATAAATATATACATATGTATGTACATAAATTTTAAATTAAACTGTGTGTGCGAGCATGATGAAGTAGTTTGTTGCAGTGTTGTGCAAGAGGAGCAAAACCAATCACTGAGCCACGCTGATGGGTCTTCATTTGAAGGCACAGTGCAGCCAAAACACAGGAAGACACGAGTGGAGGTGGAGTTAAGAAAAATTGAGCCACTATTTATTTAAAGAGTTAATCAAGTGTGTGTGCCAAAGTGGTTATGCTGGAGAACATGATATCCCTAAGGTGCTGTAGCAAAAAAAAATGCTGCCGCCTCCAGCAGACTCTCAGCTGTCCTGCACGTTGTGTGCAGACTCAAGGAAATGTGGTAAAAATATACAAAAACAAACCGACAAAAATCATCCATGAATTTGAAAAAACATTTGGTGCATTCAAAACTTGTCGACATAAAAAAGAATGCACATGCACCGAGCCAAACCCACAGAACACACACACACACCTTTGAACACACACTTGTCTCTTTTATTGTGCATAATTTTAGCACCTCAAGTGACAACACAGTAGAATTTATTACAACAGCTGCTAACCAAAACTGTTTGAAAATTTAATGAAATGATTCTTTATTGATTTGCTTAATTTGGTTTACTTGCTTTCTTACCAATAATAAAAGATACGAAATTTCAATTTACATCTGAAATGACTACTTTGCAAACTTTAATGCTGCACCAGGGGGCAACAATAAAACTTCTATTCCAGACACAACTTGTGCAGAATATGAGACAAAAAACTGCTTCTTCCTTCACTCCCTCAACAAGTACGACTGAAGATGTCTCTTTCTATTTTTTCATTCAGTGATGTGTTGAAGTGAAGTTTCCAATTTGTCCCGTAATTAAGTTTTAGCAAGTATCGCATTGCAAACTAATGACATTCTATTAGCTTAAGCTGTTTTTTAATTGCTAATTAGCAGTAATTAGCATGCTAACAGGCTAAACCGACATTGTGAGCCTGCAAAATCTTACCTGCTGTATATAAACCTGAAAGCATTGCATGATGTAAACATGTTAGCATGCTAACATTAACACTAATCACATGTAAGTGCTATGTCTGAGTGCGGCATCACAGAGTTGCAAGTGTAGCTGTCGAACTTCAATTTGCTTTCTCACCCAAGAAGTGCTGCACCTTTAATTTGAAAGGAAGATCATAGAAAAAAAGGTCAAAATACAACACAAAAATATAAAAAATATGTTATTATATTTAAAATATTTTTCTCAGTTGCAAATTTTTAGTTGAATAACTGAAATGCTAAGGTGAAAGATGCTTAGCGGTGAACAAGGGCAGAGTGTAACATGGTGCTTGTGTATTATCCTAAGGGTAAAATAAGGGGAAAAAAAAAGGGAAAGAAAACAAAAGACATTAATGTAATAGACCACAGGCTGGTGAACAGGTTTAATACTTTTCCTGTTGCCTGTGGGCAAACACATCATTACATTTTTCATCTAATTTATCATTAGCATAGCTCAAATTACAACGCAGAACAAAGCAGATGTGTCATTTCCAGGACTTGTTCTCAAAACTGAGAGCCAATCAAATAGCTGCCTCGGGCTCTCTGTTATTTAGTATTTTCTGTCAGATTTCTCCGGAGCTGCGTGAGCTCGAGACAGAGATGTGACTACACAAGATTACTCTCAAAATGCTGTTTCATGAGTGAGTGATTCGGTTGCATCACATTGCCCAGCAGCACATTATTGAGACATAATGGCTGACCAGGCTCTGGAACAACCAGGAGGAAACTTGGGAAGGAGTGTTGTGAATTTGCAGGGTGTATTTCGATAGCGATGGGAATAAAACCACAATTAAGATGGATTTTACGTCCAAATAGGCTGCTGTGATGGACATCCGTTTGTATTTACTCACTCTGAGAGCACTGAATTCGGAGCCTTAGCTCAGTTACCCTTCACGGATAGATGTTTTTTTTCGGTAGTGTAAGCTAACTAAAGAGCCCAGCAATTCGGCAAACCAACCACATCTTTTTAATTCACTCATGTGATTCAAAACACAGCAAGCTGTTCATCGCCTCGAGCCAAAAACGAACACCCACACATCATTCAGTTCATCTCCAGTTCAGCTAAACTTGAATGCCACACAAAAAATCCCGCTAACCCACTGGGCTAAGTATAACCTACAGTAAAAGCTCAGTGCGGTGGGATGGAGCCCCCCGTGCAAGGTTTTACAGGCAAAAGGGGGAGATTTCACTTAGATTCTCCTTCCTTTTGTGAGAAGAAGCATTGCTGGCAGGGGACGTCCTCGACTCATCATGGGTCAAAGAGTCTCTGTAAGTGAGGTGATGACTGAGCGAAGCTTAGGTGGTCTGGTTTATCGGAGTGAATGAAACCCCCTTCCCTTCGTTTTTGTCAAGCCCACCGCCCACGCTGGGTCGTTTTGAGAGCCAGAAGCCTTCGGTGATGTCTCTGACCTCCTGACGTTTGCACATGCAAGGCCAGATGTGCATCGAGTCATTTCAGTCCATGTCTATATATAGAAAACACCCTTTTTTTTTGGTTTAATTTTCAGACACCAGGCCATGAATACAACCTATTTAGTCCTTTTTGTTTGTATTTTTTAGCGATGCACAGATGGCTGCAGTAGCCTAAAGGTTTAAAATGCTTGCTTGTGACTGCAAGAAAAAGCACAGAGCAACTCGGGACACTAAAGGGAGAGAGTGAGGAAGAATTTCCTCTCCCTTAACCACAGTGAAGGTGCCTTTGAGCTGACATCTCTGGCCCCAAACTGGTCCACCGGAGCGGCTCAGTGTCCAGCAGCAGACAGCTAAATATTTATTTAGCTGTATGGATGTGGAGCATCACCATGGCAGAGAAGTGAGGGGGTAAAAAAAGGAGAGTGTGCATGCTCAGCAAAGCATTTCCCCCCCTGATACACAAAGGGAAGAAAAATAGTGTAGATACGGTGTGACTTGATTAAGCATCAGCAGATGTTGGCTTGGTTTTTATCAGACTTTGCTCAATCTGTCTCCTCGCTTCTTTCCAGCCGCCCTTTTGTTCTGTTTCATCCATTTTAATTTCTGTTATCTTATTGGAACTAATCTGCCTCATATTACAGATAGCGCACCTTTTTGATAGGTATCCTATTGATTCCTCCCAGAACAATGGAGGGTCTTCTTCTCTCGACAGCTTCTCATTAGCAGTCAACGGCAGCAGATCCCACACACTGCTGAATAATAACACACACACACACACACACACACACACACACATATGCGTGCGTGCACACTCATGCCTCTGCTGAGCGATAGAGCTGAGTTATATGATTATGGGCCGTCCCTCCATGACCTTCGCATTTGCAATTTATTGACTGCATTCAGTCTGGGTTTGGTGTTTTTTTTTAGGAACTCTAACTTTTCATCTGCTCTCCGTTGGGAGCACTTGCGAACTTGGTCAGCAGGCAGCAAATTTACAAAAAAGCTTGAAAAATGTCCTCAGTCCCACCTCACAGTTTAGCAGTTCCACAAGCGAAGCCCACGAGCTAAGCATTTATAAAGTTTTCGGGATGGATTTGTGATAGTTTTGAGGTCATTTTACACTTCTCAAGGACTTGTTCTTGCAAGTTTTTTTTTTTTTTTTATTTTGGCATTATGGGGAGGCTGTTTGAGCTGAGATCTGCTGAATTCTAGCCTTGGGGAGGCCTCACCAAGCCTGCGCCGCTTGTCTCTGTGGTCCTCACGTCAAAACAGGAGCCTCGACTCAAAAAGAATTATCAAACGAATGCATGTCTTACAGAATAACGATGGAGAACTTGAAAAACCATGGCTGCAAGTTCCCTCTTTTTTTTTTCCCCTCTTTGTGTGTGTGAGTGGGAAATGTGTGGAAGATGCATAAAGCATCACAAGTTAAAGAATAACTCCCATGCGATTAAATTCTGTGAAAGTTTTGAAACTGCTGATGTATTGCTCCTAATTTAGGCGTGATGCATAAGAAACTCGGAGCCTTAAGAGTGTCAGCATAATTCATAAAGATTTTCAGGGCTGGAGAGTTCAAAAGATGATAAAACTTACTACCACAGCCTGATGATACGAGCGGTAGGAGAGCGTGGAATAGTGATAAAACTGTCAGTCACCATATTTAATGGAAACCTACCACCATAACAAGCCACCCCTGAGTATAAATGAGCAATCTTTGAAATATTACACATCAAAATCAATCTTTCAGTACATAATCTGAATAGAGAAATCAGTTTAAAAAGCTAGCACGCCCTCACAGAAAAACCTTTCGTCTTTACCTTCTGTGATCCCTCATTATCGACTTTAAGCTGTTTTTATGTTGCTATTTTGAAAGCATACCATTACTTCTGTTTATATTTTCTGATGAATTTAGACGATGCTTTACACAGCTGAGGAGAAATCTTTTTTAGGAGGCCCAGGAGACGCCGGCGAGCATCGACTAAGACTAGAAAAAAACAAGATGCTTCCGTGTTATATTTTAAGCTGCGTGCTATATTATTTTGAGCTGCATTGTGTGGCCTATTTGCATAGCACAACAGTTCACCTGGGAGACACTGGTTCGAATGCAGTGTTGTGCTTCTTGTCAGTTTTTTGTTTTTTTTTCCAATCTGGGTACAAAAGCCTTGAGTGAAGTTACCTCACATTAGGCAACAGGACATCTGTTAAAAACGCTGCCAGCATGTTAAGCATGGATCTGTGTATTTTTCTGTCTGAAATACACTCGGTGCTTTAATGGTTCTGTGGGCAGCAGGACAAATGATGTGCCGCAATAAAAAAAAAGCAGAGGAAACTGTTTTTTTTCCTGTTTCTTTCCTTCTCGACCTGCTTGTTCGGTTCTTTTTCTCCGAATCTGTCACATCAGCTGACTCTTGCTCCATTGTTTTCTTATTCGTGCAAAGCTATCGGTAGCGCCTGTGCCCTTCGCTATCAGTCATCTACTGTACAAACAGCATGGAGATTGTCAACATATCAGGGCATATGGACAAATGCAATTTGACAAGAATGTTTAGATAAGAGCTGAGCACGTTCACACAAAGCCGGATTAGTGTGCAAAGTTAATGCAATACAAGGACCCCTGTGTTCTGCAGGGGTCAGTTTATTAAAGTATATTAGCAGAAAGGACGTTTTTTATCGCCTACATTCAAATCTTATAAGCTAGCATTTATTAGATCAAAACAATTCTTTTTTTTGAAGCAAATTAACTGTCAGTGCAAACATTATCATGAAACTCCTCTCATCTTAAGGCTTACTAGGAGTAAAAAACTTACTTCCAAAAAGGTGACAAGTTTGAATTCAATGGTTGAGGAGCAGTGTTTGTTATTAAAGGTGCTAACTTGTTTTTGGTGCAACCAGAAAAACAGATTACATTCTGTGTAAGAAGCTGATTTATTCTGCATGTTTCAGTCTCATCTGATTTATGTCGCACAATAAAACCTGGAAACTGTGCAGCATTTTCACTGCGATAGATATTATGAGCTTTTCTTACCATTTGTTCTTAAAATGACATCTGAGAAGTGAGCAGAAATAGCTTTACATCGACTCCTATTGTCTTTCAGTCAAATCAATTGCAAGCACAGAGCACAAAACACACATTTATGAACCGTCTTACATAACCAGATGAACTGGCTATTTCTTGGAAACAAGAATATTTTTCATCAAGCATCGCAAACTGTGTCAGTGCAGGCAGTGGAAATAGCAGCACATCCACTGATGGTGGGAGTCAGTGAGATTCACATTAACAGGAAGCCCCATTTACAAACATTAGAATATCTGCCGTAATTTCAAATTCATGAATAAGAATTACGTGAGCGTTTTAACAAGTAAAGCGAAACCGACACAGATTTTCAAGAAGCAAACGGGGACGCCGTCGTCTCTCTGTTCTGCTGCTGTGACACAAACTGCAACTGCCAACCAGTCAAACACCAAGTGAAAAAACGCCTAAAACAGACGCCAGTCCGACACCTTTTCGTCATTATTTTCATCACAGCGGTTTTTTTTAAGATGCAGAGTTGAAAATGTGTGTTTTTCTGTTTTAAATTTAATTACAGTTTAATTGTTTTGAGATTAATTAAGCCGGCAAATGCAGTTCTCAGCAGAGCTACTTCAGTGATATACAGAAACTCGGCGGTAAAATGATGAAATTTTCGAGCACAAACATTCATTGTGGAGATGAAAACAAAAGGAAATCAGGCCCAGATGAAGATAATTATCGTCTGAGTGTACACTCAACTGCATCCCAAATTTAGAGCTTCTGTGGGTTTGTGTTTGCCAAAGCCTGATGGGATTTTAGTTGATTTATTGTCCTCCTTCTTTTGTGTGTGTCCTCTTCATTTTTTGGACTTCAAACTGGGAACCACAGGTGCCAAATTTGATCACACCTGACAGGATTCATCATCCAAGACACACATTTATTAATTGCCAAATATAGATTCCATACAATTCACGACCCGCTCTGTTTCCCCATTCATCAGTGTGAGATCATCCTGGGACTGGCACATAATCTTGAAATTAAATTCAGATTATTAAATAAAGGTGGCAGAGAATCATCTCTTCAGCATGTGATTCGGTGACCTGCCAGCAGAACCAATGGGGAAATCAATACGACAGTTCGGCTAAAATTAGCAATCATGAATACTGATGAAAAGTCACACCACTATGGATCTTTGAGGATGTCACACTCGGGCTTTAATTGTGGTGGATGACAATTAAACGGGAATTTGGAGGTAATAACACAGGATGTTGGAGGCTGAGGGTTTGATTTGATGAGTTGGAAATAAATGGTCTTTTTTTCTGTTTTCACAAAAGCGAAGAGTAAACTGGTTAACCGGTTTCTTCAAGCTCGGGGCGAAAGTCATTTAAAGTGTCAGATTGTGTGTTTTTTCTTGTTAGCATCATCCTGAGGTAAACAGTAATTGCCTTGTCTGGCTGGCCGGCCGGCTGAATATCCATCCACATCAGTTTGACAGTAATTATTTACATTTGAGGAAAAAATGACAGTAGTTAATCTTTTGCACTTTCAGGTGTCCCCCCTTCATCTTTGTTTTTTTTGTCTGTTTCGTGCCATCCTGGCTGTAATGCCCCAAAAAATAAAGAAAAAACAGTGAGAGTGGGATTCTGGTTGAGAGACCCTCAGCCTTCGACATGATTGCAATCAAATGAAACAACAGGCTCTCAGTATGTCAAAGTTCCTCTCTAGAAATGTTTTTTTAAAGTACATAAAAGGCTCCGCTATGATTACAGAAGCATTTCATCATTGGAAAGATGATCTTTGCTTGAAATTGGGCTGTCTATGCAGTAGAAATACATATACTAATAATTATATAAAAAGCCCAACAGAGGCGTGTGCAGGTAATTTTAGCACTGACTTTTGCTCATTTGCACATCACCTATTCTGAAAAATTTACTTAATTTATCATCACAAAAGTTTCCCTTTAATATTTAGTTTGGTTGCATAATTTCTCTGCTTCAAATTGAAAAGAAATTCAAGTCTAAAAATGGAACTAATAGTACATCTGCATTGTCTTTCTTACTGAGAACTTCTTGCCTCATGTTCCAAACACCACCTCTTTTCTTGGTAGGCTGACAGATGTTTCCTCTAATTTAGCCATCTGACGGTGCGCTGCTGTTTTATCAGAGAGAGATTATGTCATGTCTGAGCCTCTGTCAGACCCACATTCAGATGTGCAGTCTGCTGTGCAACAAATATGCAATCTAGCAAACGTATCTGAGTAGTAAGTGAAGCTAGCATGTGTTATTTTTGTCATCTTTCTAGCCTGTAACTGGCAATGGGTGCAACAGCATTAGCGGTTTTGCTAATGCAACCAAATCTGCATTAAAGCAAAACGTTTTCTCTCTTTTTTGAAGTCAGCATGTTGTTTATTTTGCAGGCTGCAGGTGGATCTCTTCTCATTTTTAAACAATGTTTGCAGGCAGGCAGGAAAAATTAGATTAACTTTGACTGGCAACAGAAGACTCTGATAATTGCGACTTATTGCATTTTTTCTGTTTTTTCGCAGGAAGCAACCTGCCTGTGCTCCCCCCCTCACTGTTATTGCCACCTTGGGGGCTTTTTTTGTGTATTTGGTTAGAAGGTTATAAAAGTTCATAACACAAGTTCTGATAAAATATCCGTGAAGACCTCAGCAGCCAGTTCCATTAACCGTGGAAATGCAGGATGTTTTGCATTCATTTTGTCATCTGTTTCTGAGGTTTATGATTTTGCAGGATTGTTATTTATAAATATATATGTATATTTACATTTATATATATATATATCATATTTTACCATGTGAAAGTTAAGAACACATGAATAGGGATAAATAATTCAGAGCCGACTGATTTTCAATTTCCTTCTAGACATGGAGCTTTGATCCCAGAGGAATGTCAGTTTCAACATGTGAGCTTAAAGTCTGACATGAACAAATACACATTAAAAATAGCATTTCTTTCCTGCTGCACTGTCTTTCCGAGACAGATTCATGAACAATTCTCTTCTTTTCTAAAGAACATAAAGAACTCCTCATCACCCCGTGTCTCTTGTGTCTGCCTTTGTCTCACACCCCTCTTACACTTTATTCTCCATATCGCATCAATCAGCCTTTG
>JAUZTA010000020.1:10337674-10364215 GCA_034780835.1 Ctenochaetus striatus
TAAAAGGAAATCATACATTGAATCTGTAATAAGTTTTTTTTTTTAAGTCATAGATTATTCTGCATACTGCTTTCTTTATCATTCAACGTACACCGGTTTCCATATGAAGATGTAAAAAAAAATAATAATTACATCTTTTATAGAGACTTCTCCTTCACTGTCAGTTTCAAATATGAAAGAAATCTGCATATTTCTTCTGTCACTTGCATCCATATTTATTTTCTTTGCCCTTCAAAGGAGATGAGAGCATTTCAGTCCCAAAAAAACAAAATGTAAGAGAAATAATAAAGTAACTATGATGATAAAGAGTGATTTTCAAGCAAATATATGAATTTTACATCATAAAAATAGAAAAAATTGGCTTTTTAAGGGGAAATGCAATACTGAGGTGTCAGCATTTGCCATATATTCCTTTTTTACTTCACCTCTCATTGACCTCTCATTAAGTGACTTCCTACATTACCCAGAAGTACATTTGGTTTCTGCCTCTTCTACAGAGAAAGATTCCTCTCCTTAGATTGCAAAATGTCGACGTGTGCAATGAAAATAATGTAGACCGAGGCAGAACTATGCAAATGAACATCTTGTCAGCGGACGCTTTGAGTGACAGCACAAAGATACACCAAACTCCATCTATATTCACCCTTGGACCCACATACATAAAGATAACCATGTGCTGCATCGACGCTGTTTGCTCTTCCTTCATTTGGCGCCGACTCACACATTCTGTTTCGAGAAGTTTTGAGCAGGCAGACGCTAATGGAAACCTTTGAACGCGGCCCCGCAGTGGGGAAGGTATTGACATCGGTCCATCAAAGTTTATTCACCTGCTTCATTAGACAAGGTTGTGTCAAAACAAACTCTGATAGCACACTCTATCGGAACAGTTTTGACAGCCTGGCAACGCTGTTAAGCTTTTGTTCAATCAAATCCAGAGATGACATATAAAAAAAAAATAAATAGCCCGTGAGTGCTTGTTGTTTCACACTGCACCTAGATTACAAACAGTTTTCGAGCTTTGTGTACACTGACAGATGCGTGGATCCGTGCATCCATGTAGCTGCATGTGCACATTAGCATATTTATGTCTGTGTTTGTTAGTGTTTCCAGAGCGGAGACGAGGTGAGCAACAGCTTGCTGCAGTGCTGTCACCACGCCAGCATTAGTGTGCATTATTTATCTGCCTGCAGACTGATCCAAAGAAAGGCATAACCATAGCAACCGGAGCCATGCACACATCCAGACACACACACACACACATAGACAAACTGTGAGGAGAAACATCAGTGAGACTGGCATGGCGGTGGCTGGTGTGGACTTAATCACAGAATTCATATGTTTCGGCAAATCTCCCGCATTTTGGTTCTCAAGGAGCGAGAAATGAGAAGTTTTTGAAGCTTCACAAGGGCTGTATTTTGTCAAGCAGGAGGCATCCCGGCTGCCCTCTCGCTAGATCCATGCAGGAAAAGAAAAATCCACTCTTTGCTTTTTTGTCAAAGGTTGGCCATGTCGCAGAAGTGTGAGTTTGCAGGCAGATCCGAAAACACAAGGTTGCAAGTGCATTTTTGAAACATTTGTGACTGACTCCCAACTGTAGCTGCAAGAAAACGCGACTTGCAGAAGTTGTTTTGTAGATTTTTCTGCTGTGACTCAGAATATAAAAGGGTTGCAAAAGGTGCTGTAGCAAAGATTTGATCCTGAAAACAACCAAGATGGCCGCAAATGAATGAAGTCCAGGTGATGAGAGTGTTGTGCTTCTGTTTGGGAAAAAGAATGCTCACACAAGCTGCCAGCTCCAGCCAGCCAGTTTTCATGGATAAAGTATCTCCTTGTAGCTTTACCTTCTGCCTCCCGGTGCATCTGTGCAAACTCGAGTCCAGCTGGTTGTGCCGTGAGCACACCTTGTAAGATCTGCATGAATACTATCACTGCCACTGCCTGTACCCACTGCACAGGTCTAGTGTGGTGATCCACTTGGCAGCTCTGATCTCCTGCTGGCCATTGATCCATGGCACGGGGTACGCAAGCACACTTTGTCTTCAAATATGTCGGCTCCATATGTGCGGCAAGACTAAGTGACGGCAAAAAAAGCAACACTGTGAACTGGAAATCATGCCAGTCGTCAACAAGGTCTTAAGTCTTGCTCGTGTTTTGCCCTAAACGGACTGAAAGGTTGTGGTTTTAGTCTCTTAATCCACCTCGTGGGTGATGACAAGCGCTGTTAGTCGTTCTATATGATCTGGCAGCTTATTGATAATAAAAAAAGGGGTTTTATTGGAACTTTCTTGTTGTTGTGCCTGCTGGCAAGCTTCTCTGTGTTTGATTTACACAAGCTTACATCTATTCATAATACCACTGATGACTCATGTGTTGTGTGGACGTGAGCGCTGCAAAAAAAAAGGCATCAATACCAACCTTCAGTCTATCAAGTAAGCATAATAGGGCAGTAATGGAATGGATGTTAATTACTGAGAAAATGTACTGTGGAGGTTTGTTTTTTTTTTAAGTACTGGCAAGCTAAGCTGTAGTGGAGGCTGTCCCCAGCTGAAGGTTCAGCACAGAGGATTACATTTTTTGTAATTAATGCGAGACACCTACTGTACCACCGCCACGCTCACGTCAGATAGGTGCGTTTTATTGTTAAACAAGCCCACCGCTCGCTCCGCGGTAAACACCTGATATCTGAGAGGTGTCTGCAGGCAGGCAAATGGGGATAATCCATTTATGCCTAATGTTCTTTTTTCACATCTAAATATAAACCTATGGAGGCCGTTGCATTGTAATTATAGGTACTGCCAAATGAATTAGCAGGTGTTTACTGATGTTTCCAAACAAGGACGAGACTCACATCTGCTGAAACACATCAACTGCTGCTGAGCTGAGGTACACATTCCGTTTAAACCGGATAGACTGTAATTATTGATGTTGTAATGATCCAAAAACTGAGGTAAAAAGATTAAAGCCACATTTACGGGCTGAAGTTTGAGGCTGATCCGGTTCTTAAGCCCATAAAACGAGGACAGTGACAACGCAGAGAGTTAAAACTGTAGTTAAAAGCAGGTTTATTTCTGCCATGTTTTGCAGAAAAATCTCTTTACGACTGCTGTATTTCTACTGTAAAAAAAACAGTTATTATAGCTAAAGCTGCAGAGATCCTGTTGCTGACAACATGCTTTAACTTTATTGTTTCACCTTTTAACCGCAGACGCTGTAATGTGTCACTTCCTGTAGATTAACATTGGCCGCCTGTTTCCACCTCTGCCAGCATTTTACATAATATCTCACTGGTTTTATTAGACAGCATGAAGGACTGTCAGAGCCGCTGTTTACACAGCAGATCACTTCTTGCAGACAGGATAGAGATCAGCTGCGTACGGTGTGCATGGTGACTGGTCGGTCATCCTGAATCTCACATAAACGGGACATGAAAGGTCATATATCAAACTATATAGCACCCTTAAGAAACTGAGCTCTTTATATGTGTTTTAAATCCAAGTGGGGACTTAAAAACTGACCTCACATGAACCCAATGGGACCTTCTGTTACTTTGGGGACCAAATTTAGCTGTTTGATTGTTTTTTGGGGGTTAGAATTAAATTTAGGTTAAGATCAGGGGTTTAGTTGTGATGATAAAGGTTGGATTAAGGGGCTAGATGTCAATAGATTCTTCCCATACAGAAAACAATACAAACTCAGTGTCTATGTGATATTTTTTCTCTGGCTTTGAAAAATAAACTCAGTTCAGAAGAACAAAATAACACCTTAGAACCTCCTCGCCTTTGAGAAGTCCTGTGTTTGACTTCAGCCATAGTGCTCAGCCACGAAACAGCCGGAGTGTCTCAGGTAATGGAGATTGACAGGTTGGATTTTATCTGCCACCAAGCTCCCCCAGCTGCTCAGGTGGTAGCTCAGATACACATGGCAGCTTCTCACCGGGGGCCGGTCTTTATAGATTCCTTGCCTCACACGAACTGCTGTCACAATGTCTTTGTAATTATTTTATAGAGCAACACAGGTGTTTTAGTGGCATCGATTAAACCACGAAAAACTCATCTGTGCATCTTTGTTCAGTCGAAATTACATAGAGATTTTTTTCTTTCATGCTTCATGTTGGTTTAGATGTAACTCAACATTTTTGTTTTGCTTTTACCTTGCAGGTTAAATGATCTAACACGCAGATTTGTTTGTCAGTGGATAAAATATTTTAAAAAATGGCTGACCAGCATGTTGGCTAATACTCAGAATAAATAAATGAATCAATGACGAGCTTTAATGTAAATTATGTGGCAAAACAGGTTACTGCAGGAAGAAACACTTCTTTTCTATTGTTTTGTGTTAAATTCAGAGGGATCCTAATGATCTAACTTGCTGGCTCCCCTCACCTGTTCTCATCAGGAGTTATTGAGTTCACCTGTGATGTTCTCCCTCAGCCGATGGTGATCAGCCTGCTGAGAGGAGGTCATGTAAGGCGGCTGGTGTCTCTGCTCGGCTGGTTGTCCGTCTCCAGAGAGTCGACACCTTCAGCTTGCTCCCTGTGTTTCTGTTCGTGTGTGTGTTTGAGTTCAGTGTGTGTCAGAAGTGTTTTTCTTTAGCTTGCCTTACATCTCACATTGCAGCCGCCCCTTCCCACTGACTCTCAGCTTTGATTTCTTTTGTTTTGGGTCTAACCCTTTTGTTTTTCTGTCACTTTGATAGAATTAGTGGCTTTCTGGGGAGTTTTATTCCCACAAACATGCTTTCCAGAACCCAAGTGACCCATTTATGCTTTATCTTCTTGTTTTCTTCCTGTTAGTTTCCCAATTAGCAACCTCCATCCTCCAACTTTTGTGTTTGAGGAAACATACCACTTGAAAATGGTGAAACTAAGCCTGTAAAAGAGAAAAAAATTGCTACAACTGGCTTTTCCCCAGATATCCATCATTTATCCAAAGCTCCACCCTGCAAGTCGACAGGATTGGTTCCCGTAGCTGTGGTTTTATATTTAACACACCTGACAAAATGAACATGTAAACAAGGTTAAGGATTAGATTTGTTGCGACATTTAAAAAACAATCGAATGGAAATGAAACAACTGGGAGCGTTGAGACCCGGTTGTGATCAGAGGTATAGAAACATTCACACTGAAAGACGGCGAGTGTCCTACATTAGCGGCATGGAGTCTTTGTGCTTTTTCTGTTCAGGGTTAAGACATTTAAATGCTCTTTTTTTTGCTGTACAATGATAAAGGCTGAAGAATCAATCTAGTTTTCTTTCTCCCAGTTGTGTTAAAAGGGACACATTGTTGAGTCCTGGCAATATTTGATTAAAATAAGCGATTTAAGGCTTACCGCAAGCCCTGTGTTGGTTATTTTAAGTGTCTCGTTGATGCCATTGTGCTTCTTTGTCTTTATTCAGAACAGCATGAGAAATGGGTTTATGCACTTATTACAGCCTTTTTGTTTTCGGCAAGTGCCGACTTGTTAGTAGAAGAAAACAATCTAGCGGTTGTCGAGAGAGAAAATCAGATTTTCTTCCTCTGCTTCCTTGTTTTAAGGCTCAAATTTCCATTCTATATCGGATACATAAACCCCTGTCATTTATACCTTTCAGTCGTAAGTATAAAACAGAAATATAGCTGATAAATCTGAGGTAAAACAGTAAAAAAGGTCCACACCACCCATTTCAAGTTGAGACTCTTTCTGAATGAAACAGACTGGGGTGTTTGGACCTGAAGCTGCATTTACATGGAGTTTTTCTTTATTCAGCTAACAATCAGAACAAGAGCTCAGTGAGAATAAAAAGCCCCAAACACTCCACTCTCCCCAATGCCCTCCATTCAAGAGGTAGGGGGGGTGTGGGGGTGGGATGAAGAGAGGCTGGAGCGCCCGACTCCCACCTCTGTCTTTGGTGTGTCCCTCGATAGCTAGTGGTTTTGCACTCCACTCATGACAAGAGCGATGTGATCACTGTGATTAAGCCCCGGCAGAAGACGGAGACTGCAAAACAAAAGCAAAACAAAGATGTTCGAACGTGGCACAGATTGAAGGAGAGTGCTTTTACGCACATCACGTAGATGCAAGGCTATCGGGAGGGGGAAAGAAATAAAAACGGTGAACGAAGGAAGATTACACCTGAAACACTTATTCCATGTCACAAAATGACAACGTTTGGATCCCACTTGGATTTTAGTCGGGTCAGAACGTTTGAAAATGGAGATGACACCCATATTTAGACATCAATAGGCTGAAAAGCTGAAAAGCTGGATGATGGTTGGTGTGGTTAACAGCCAAGTCACCCAGGGGTGACGAACACCTAAAAACGATTAAAAATCCAATAAAGACACACAGAAAAAGGTGCAAAGAGGACAACAGAGAAACAAAAGTCAGGTTCTATCAAAAGGTTTGTCTTTACAGGGCTAATGTTGCACTACAAACAGGAATAGAAAAGTTGAACATTTGCAATAGAATATAGATTTTCCTTTCACTTAATTGAGGGGAAGCATCGAAAAGATTGTCGAAAAGCGTCAGTCATAACTCGGTCAAAGTTAAACACATTGACACAATCAAAAAATGCCGCAATTAGAGGAAATCAATCTGTGTGGCGGGAAGATGTCAATGTCTAAGAAAAAGCCGATCAATAGGTTGAAAATTGTATAGATGTCTTTAGATCCTGCCTTGCAATCATCAGATTCAGACGTTTTCTTCAGTATCGACAGCAATCTGCAATAAGATTTACTAAAAATATAGATGAAGCTATAGGTTTAAAAGAGGTATCGATCTTGGTTTTACATTGAAAAGAACCTGTCAAATATCTGAATATCCATTGGTTTTTATCAGATTTGATGTGCTGAATTTTTTTTTTATAGAATACAAGCAGAATATCGGCAAAAGATACAACCAAATAACCCATAGACTGATACGGCGACAGCAGCCATAAGAGTTTTCATAAACAGGTCTGGTGTGAGAGAGGAAGTCTTTGTTGGGTTGGTTAGCAGGGGAGCTTTTGTTGAATGTGTCCTGGTTCCATTTTAAATGCCCTTTTAAATGGATCTCGGTCGGAGAATAGTCCACCAGAGGCATTTTTTTAGTGCTGTTGAAAAATTCTGATGAAACCAAGCTGCCCGCTCCGGCAAAGCATCGATCCACGCCAAATAATATTGCTTCATTTATCCTGGTGTACATTTCCTCAAAGGGGTTTCGCTCTGGTGTCTCATTCAGATGGAGAAAGTGACCAGCTGGGTTACTGCCAGTTTAATGTTGCATGAATTCGGGGGGTTTCAGTAATGGATGCTTGGCTGAAATGGTCCCCGACAGAAAAACCCATTCTGACAAACAGAGCCTTTGCAGTCATCTGCAGGGACTCGGTGACCGGCCTCAAACTCACCACAGAGAGCAGACCTCTGCCTCGTCCTAAATTAAGTCTCCTCTTGAGCATGGGGAGTGGTGTCACCGTCTCTGGGGCATGCACTTCATAAAAACCTGGAGTCACACAAGGCAACTTTCATCTATTTCTGACATCTCCCGTTGTTTCTCTCCTTCGACATGTCTGCTTTTCCCTTTTCTGTTTCTGTCACTTGCTGTTTATTTCCCTCCTTTTTTTTCCTCCCTTCCCTTCCATCTATCCCGGTGTCGTCGCGAAATGACTCAGCCACTCGAAGGACCTATCATTTTTTATTGTTTTCGAGCGTGGCATTTTACTATAGATGTCTGCTTTGAATACGCACTGGCGGTGTCAGTAAAAGCTGACAAGCATTCAGCAGAAGCCACGTTACATTGGGGAGACAGCTGTCTGCTGTACAGAATGTATTTCTGTAGATTATTTGCACTTTAAAGTCACCGGTAGACACTCTTACATATCCTCAGTGGCCTTTCAAGTCGATGGCCCCATCTATCAAATATTCTCTTTCACCGTAACTCCGGAACGGTGAGTAATGTTGAAAGAGAGAAATCTTGAAAGTATGATATCAATACCGGTGTACCAGAGGTTTGTTGGATATTTAGAGGCAGCATCTTATGTCCAAAGCTATTATAGACATTAAAGTGCAAGACATGACCAACTAAAGAACTTTTAAAGGTAATTTGAATAATTAAGGATTATTCTAAAGATATAAGTCCAAAAAGTTTAAGTTTCTTACGAATAAAATTCTGCAAAATCCAAAGGTTTTAGCCACCTTAGCAATGTGGGTGTATGAATAGCAATAATGAGGGTGGAAACTAGTCTTCTACTTTCATCCAGGTTGAAATATCTTTATTAGACCGAGGTGGAAATAAGACTGCAGATTTAAATTTTCCTCGAAAGGCTCAGTCATTCACAAGCGAGCATGTGCTGAGGTTCATCACACTGCATAGGGGTTATTATTCCATGAATCAGGAACAGGTCGTGCAACTGTTGTTGGTAAACTGTTTTTTTTACAAATGATTGCTTTCTATCTTAACATACATCGAACACAGCAGATTTACTTTATTATAAATATATATAGGATAAGATAAACTTTATTGATCCAACATTGGGGAAATTTGTGCCTTACAACAGCTCAGATACAGATGTCAGAAGATGTCTTCTACAGATGTCTTCCATATTTAATGGATTGACATGAAATTTGACATTTGTGGTCCCCAGAGGAGCAATTCTACCGTCTCTGGTGATCCCTTGGCTTTTAAATCATATATATATTAAATCTGTGGTGAATACTTTGACAACCATCTGATGGATTGCTGCAGAACCCTGTTTTTCATGGTTTTTCATGCTCCCCAAAGGATAACCACCACTAACCAATGGTGTCCACTGACCCTTCCTTTAGCAGCTATTGGATTACAATGCAAAGTGGTGCAAACAGTTATGGTTTCTTATCACTGAGTGCAATCATCAGGTCAACATTTCAATCAGTTTAATCCAAATGTTGTGTTGGTTGAGCATTATGGTCTCATAAAGCTGTTAGTTAGAATCCTTGTCTTCCTCTACAACTTTTACTTGCAGCTTCTTTAACAAAGAATTATTTTCTCTAATACTCATCAAGTTGCTGTTTGTAAGCCTTCAAAACAGTGAAATTAACTGCCTTAAGTATCCAACATGGCTCTAAATTTACCCCAAATCCACAGTAAGTTGGTCTCAATGTGGTTTTTAATCAGTCCATATAGTTCCCAGGCAATTAAACTTGCCCATATAATTGTCTTTATGGCCTTGTTCTTTGAAAGTGAACCCCCCCACCACCACCACCACCACATCCTTGTAGACTTCCATTAAATTAAACTAAACAATGTCCGGAAATGAATCAATCTGCATATAATACGAATCGTTACTGTGTCATCGTCGACGCTTGACTATTGATCTCAGCGTAATTACATTCCCCTCCAACTCCCCTCAGGAGTGAAGACGCGCAATTAGAGAGGACAGGTGACAGTGCGAAGCCGTGTAGCTCAATAAAAGACTCTTTCCATTGGGTAATTAAAAATCGTCGCATGTCCTAAATGAGCGAAATCAAGGTCTTTTCTCTTTTTCGCTTTGTCATCCGCAAACCCTGAAGGGAAGGGGAGAAATATTAAACTTTATTTGGACCTAATTGACCAATTTCAGTCGGATAAAAGCTTTGTTTTCCCACCTGCTGTGAGATTGGAATTGTCCTGGCAAGTAGGCCTGTTTTTCCTGGGGCGGGACATTAGCTGCCAAGATCCCAATAGTACCAGGGAGGACTGAGAGTTGGAAGCAAAAGAGAAAAAGGAGTTTTTTTTGGGAGACATATTCAAACTATTATAGTGACAAAAAGCTTTGAAATGTCAAGTATTCCTACATGGTCATACATTATATAAGAAATCATGACCATATATTAAATAATAGCGCATGGAAAGTGTGTTAAATTGCCTGTAGCCTATATAATTGTTAAATGGTTTGGAATTAGACTAAGTGATAAGACCATTAAAGGTTTCAAGGTGAATGATCACAGTTTGACAGAATCACATGATTAGAGAAAATAGGCCGAATCATGTTAATATAATTTGTGTAGCATCATTGCTTCCAATGCACATGCCAAAGAAATTCAAAATTCAAACTTACAGTTGCATCTGAGGCTGTGATTACGTGGCTGCAAGGAGGAAATGTCAGTGCATCCTCAGTAAACAGAGCAAAGCTTTTGAATTAATGCAACAAGGAAGTGAGGGAGGAATCCTTGACTAAATCTCCCCACTTTCATTCAGTCGTTGTTCAAAGAACATCGTCTCCCCGCAGTTGGTCCCTTATCTCCTGGTCTCACTCGCTCGTTTTTTTCCCCCTCATCGTCTCTGACAAAGAAAGTGAAACAAATAAAACCCTCTCTGATGTCATGAAAGCAGAAGCATTTGTGAGGAAGAGTCTTTCTCTCTGACCCCCTCTTTCTTTCACTCTCACTTTCTCTTTATTGTCGGAGGTGTGCACTGCATTGTTATTCCATAATGACATCAACAACAGACACAGAAAGTAACGACACGGCAAGTAAAGGTACAAATTCAGTCTGTTTTCTTGTCAATAAAGGCCTTTTTGTAGTTCCATCACTCAACATTTTATTGTTTACTCTAGCCAGTACATGAAATGTTTGACTTCTAGTGTTGGAGCTGCTATGATCTACAACTTTGGCAATTATTAACATAAGAAAATGAAGCACTGCAAATTAGCATTAGCTTATGTTAAATAGATAAAGAGAAGAGCACAAACAGCAGAAAATTCAACAGCTAAATTCCTAATAAGACACATTAATTGCTGGCTTTTTTTCCAACACAAGTTCTCAGAAACACAGATCACTCAAATAACGTGATTGTAGAAATGAACTGTCCTCTTTGGTTGCTCTGGCTTTGCTTTGCATGCTGGCTACAGACATGATGGATCCACCTCTGATGCATGCGCAGGCTGTTTATGAAGTCTCTGGTGTCACCAGCTGAATGCATTGGAGGGACGTCACTCGCCATTTCAATTGTACTTCAGGCTGAGTGGCGGATCATATGTGCCAGGCGGACAAAGCCTTATTTCCTGCACTTTCCACATGAATGCTTTCAGATGTGGTCTAGTTTAAGGTCTGTGAAGCTACTGCCAGGAAATAAATTGCGTGTGTGAGAGTCACAGTGTTGAAGACCAGAAAGCTTCGCCTCTGCTGTTTACATGCACATCCTGCTGCCTGCTCTTTATTCTCATTATTTGTATTTGTTTGAAATGCAGCCGAGGGTCGTTAAAACCCGTTTTACTTGTGTTTTAGCCGAGCTAGTCAGTTGGTCAGTCAGTTGGTTCGCCATTTAGCTCCAGACACGAATGTAACAACAGCTCTGGATGGATTTTCATTGAGTCTGTGCAGCCATTCATGTTCTTCAAAGCAGCAGTTCTCAGACTAGAAAGGCTTCAGCCCCTTTCCCTGATTTTAAAGTCTAAGTGCCGCTTAAAACTGACATTTAGGTCAGAAAATTGCAGGAGAAAAACACAGATGGATTACATGTTCACACTGTATATGATGCTTTAAAAGCTGTAAGGCCTTTTGTAGCCTGTAGCATTTCTGTTATAATGACTTTAACTCTCTAGATTTTCTCTCTCAAAAAGAAGAGCACAGATGGCACTAAAATGCTATAAATTTTTTTGATGATCAAATACCTGCAGAGCTAATAATCACATTCTGATTAGCATGAGCTAGTTGAAAGTAGTTTGTGTTTTGCACTGATTAGCATGCAATATTATCATAAAAACATGCAAAAGTTTGCACGAAAGGAAATGGCAAACATAGCTGCAACATCAGTGTGCTGACATGCTAATGTTAGCATGTAGCTCATGGCACTGCTATCTACAGCCTCACAGAGGTTCTAGCATGGCTGCAGACTTGTTTAAGTTTATATTTGTCCAGACGACGACTTATAAAACGCAAGCTTGAAAAAGCAAAATGTCTACCGTTCAAACTGAGTCAGTCTCGACCAAATGAACCAGATTCTGCAGTAAAAATAGATTTAATGGCATGTCTGAATGATGCTGTAATTGTATTACATTTTAAAATGTTTTCTTTACCGCTTGTCAGTCAAAGATAAATGCATGAACTGAGAAATGCATCAATAAACTCAGATAAACATATTTATATTGAAGAACTACAGGTGCAAAGCTAGATATGAATAAATATAAACCCGATTTCAACACTAATGGTTCCAACAGGGATTATAAGGGCAACTTGACAACCTAATGGCTCCATTAGTTTGTCAGCTGAAGGTTTTCCATATGCATAAGAAATCCTGTTATGCATATATGTTATGTGATGGAAAAAGACACACAAGTATAAACAGATATGGCAGACAATTAAAAAACTGAATAAATATGTCACTTAGGTCATTAAAGCTGCATTTCTGTGCTCTTCAAGTGGATATAGAAAGACGCTGGTAGGCATACAGTGTCCTGTTCTTGAGATTAGCCTGTCAAAACACACAGCCAATTAAAAGATTCACAAGGCCTGTGCCCCAGGACTTGGAATTGTTCCAGTGTGTGTGTGTCCGTATGTATTCATGGAAGAGGGAGTTCAAGCAAATGTCTATGTTTTATCTCTATTACCGCACACATGGCTCCGTCCGTGGTGTTGAATCACCGTAAATGATAACACTACCAACCTTGTAATTTCATTTTCACTTTGTCTTTGCACAAATGTGTGTGCATGCACACTCTCGGCGTCACGTACACGTGTTTTTTTGTTTGTGTTTCTGCGCATATTCACCTCTCTGCACACTGATTCGCGGATGTGAAAAGTCTAATTTGTGAGAGTGTGTGGATGTGAATGCATGCACACACACTTGTGTGCTTGTGTGTGTGTGTGTGCATGTGTGTGTTAAATGAATAAATAGGGCATATTGCCAGCGGTGCACCACAGTGGAAGTGGCCATGGCTGTGGCTGTTTCCCTTAGCTTCCTCCCTGTCGCTAGTAATTAGGCTGATGGTCTGTGTCTGTGTGTTTGCCCATATCATGTGCCTCTCTGTATAACCGTCTTACTCCAAGTCTTATCATCTCCTTCACCCTTCCTCTGCATCTGTGCTTCTCCTTTTCCCATTTCTCCTCTCAACCATGACGAAGCAAATCAAAGAAAAAAAAAAAAAGCTCAAAGTAAATATACAAACAAACAATCGCTCTGGGAGCTTTGTCTGCTCTGAAAGGCACGGAGAGGAAATCGATGATGTGACATCACACCGGGGCCCGGAATTAAAACCCTTACACTAAATATAGATTTGGCTTATACGTGACTCAAGGCATTCGAAAGAGATTAGCTTTAGTGTTTCCTTCACAGTCTGACTTTCCAAATTACAAGTTTGCCAGCTCCTGGCTGATATTTTCCAGAACTCATAGCTCGTAGCTAGGAGCTGTTTGTTATTGTTGCAGACGTCTGTCTCGGCACAAAATGTGATGAAACTGTACAGTATGTTTGTGGTGTTGGCTCGGCTCTGCGAGCAGCTCTGGGTGCTTAAGGAAAGACAAAAGTGCAAGTGACTGGGATTATCACACATCATCTGTGATGTTTCATTGTTTTGAGACTGCACCATCACATTTCCAAAGGGCTCTACAATTAATTTCTGGCAATATTCAGTCAGAAAGTATCAGGGCGGCTGTTTATTTGAGCTTTTTTTTGGCTCAATCTCAAAACACCGGATTTGAAAATAACTACGAGGTTAAAGAACAACACTTGCAATATATATTTTTTCTCACTGTCAACAAATCCTCTGCAAAGACCAAAACCAACAATAAACTGATCCCACTAACAAGTCCTGTGTGTGTATCCAAAAGCCTAATATATTCCTCTGTGCCACTGGGTTTCATTGTTGTCCAAAAAACTTAAAAACACATCAGGGAGCCGCAGTGTTGCACTGGGTGCCATGTTTGTTGAACATGGGCATTGTAATGTGAGTCATTCCCGCACTGTTCTGCAGCCCAAAAACACTCACTGCAGATTCATACACAACTGGTGCAAAGTTATTTACTCAATAAATTACTGTGCCTTGCTGATTTTTTTTTAGTCAAACTGTATATTTCTGACCCATTTTTAGAGATTTATGTCTTCAGTTGGTACAAATGGGCTTTGTGCTGATTGCTACAGCGAGGCCAGTGCAGACAGACAGTACTCAGGTGACACTGTTGATGAATGGCATTTCAGAATTAGCCTTTCAATGCCCTTGTTTTCTCTAATTGCCTCTCAATGTAGAATCTTTGCAGTTTTTCAGGAGGAATCTGCCTTTCACATGCAATAGTCAAAGAACTGAGCGATTCACAACAGCTATGCAAGCATGGACTAAACATTGCATGGAGGACAAAAGCATGTGCATTTGTTTATTTCCCCTCATGGAAAAATCAATTTTTAAGTTTGTTTCAGATGAAACTTTGAGATATCTTATTGCAGGTATCATCAGAAACCACAGGTGTCACTAAATCCTCCAGAACAGGTATTCGTAAAGCTTTAAGTAGCTGACTTTTGAAGCTTTAAGTTTTTGAGAGACTGCACATCCATTTACAGTGAACATTTTAGGATTTGTAGACTTTCTTTTGTATTGTCTTTTAGTTTTGGGACAACAAAGCAGTAAAATGCTCTCACCTGAAATCAATCAATGTGCATTAAAGATAGATCTGCAGATCCTCACCAGAGTGTGTTAACTTGTCAGTTTCTGTCCTGAAGAAAACTGGGAGCAGTGAATAAGAAGGAACCACTGTTCCCAGTTTGTTCATGTCAAATTAAAGCTGAAAATCTGCACTCTAACCTTCATAGTTACTGTTTTATATCGAAGCGAACGTAGAGTGCAGAGCTTCATGTCACCCCTTTTTTAGTTTGACTCCCAATCTGCTAATGGTGCCTTTGGAACTACATGATGGTCCTTTTTTTAATTCAGAATGCCAGTTTAAATTGGGCAAAGCCTTCGTTTTTGACATTTTAAGCCTACCTTTCTTATTTAAAAGCTACTGCTTTGCCTCTTTATCCCAATCAAGATCTATTGAGCATCTTAAAATCGCTTGGTTTTATTCAGTAATGCTAATTGACACGCAGCTTCCTCCGTGCTAACGGGAGCTGCTTTTGACATTTCGGATGGTTGGTAGTCTGTCATCTGTGTTCCGCAGGTAGTTGCTTGACTGCGGCGGTGAGAAAGCTCGGCAACAGACGGGACTTGAACTGTCAATCAGATGCTTTTCAGGGAGCTTTTGTAACATTCTTCCCGGCAATGTGACGAATTCATAAAAAAAAACGAATTCCTGCATGTTTTTCGTGGGTGCAAGAGGCTCTAACATGCAGCAGGGTTTCATTACTTGCCACAATCTCCAGTTGTCTCCACTCAATCTCCACTTAAGGTGGTTTATTTGTGATTATTACAGGTTAGAGCCATTAGTTTCCTTCTTAAGATCACATTACCGTACCAGCGTGCCTGCTCAGGGATTTATTCTTTCTAAGTTGTTATTTTTAAGCCTTGAATGTCACTTCAAAAACTTCAGAGTCTGACACCATGCGCATGGCTGACACGCAAATGTTTCTTAGTGTCAGTACCAGTATTGCAAGAGAAATGAGCTGCACGCAAATGTGACAGTACCCTGGTGTGTTGTGTAATACGCCCGGAGAGTTTCATATTTTCTTTTCCTTTATTTTTTTTTTCTTTTTTCCACCGACAACAATTTCTGCTGTGTTAGGGCCTTTTACTCGGCTCAGACCTTTTCATTTGGCAATTCTTCCACTGCACTACACTAATACAAAGCACTCAGAGCTTGTTTACATTGTTTTGAATTGGAAAAGCCAGCGTTTTTCCCGGGAAGAGCTCTAGGGAAGACGAGTCCCAGTGCGTTATTATAAACTAAATCCCCCCAGCCGCCTGAGAGTGCGCACAGATAAGGTTCTCCGGTGGGTCAGACGAACTTTTAAAAAAGTGCCACATGTTTCCAGGCCACGTTATTAAATTTTTTTTTTTCATTTTTATGTGGGCTTGTGTGTCCGTTTCCGCCCTTGAACCACTTGAACTGTCCAGTCAGCCCAAGTGTATAGGGTTGGAAAAGACATCAAGCTGGAGAGCTTAATTGGTCCGTGGAGGGCTTTGCTGCTGAGAATGGACACAGAGAGAGAGAGAGGAAGTGGAAGAGAGCGCCTGTTGAGAAAGGGAGAGAGAGAGAAACAGAAAATATGCCAATAAAAAGAGGAAAGAGTCTAGAAAGGGAGCCGTCGGAGGGAAATAAAGGACTGAAGGTTGAAAGAAAAAGGGAGAAAGATGACGGACAGGTGGAGGAAGTGAGACAGAGCTTGTCAGAGAGCTGGTAAAAAAGACTGCGAGGGGTGTAGAATAGAGGTTGCGGAAGATTGAGAGATCGGGTTGAAATGAAAGCAGCTGTAAAGGGAACTGAGGGGGAAATGAAAATGGATTGAATGGGGACACGAGCGGAGAAACAAAAGAGAAAAGATGAGCGATGGTAATCGAGAGGCTGCGTGCGAGGCTCCGACTGATGAGAACAGAAGAAGAGGGAAAGGAAAAGGCTTTCATGTCTCTTTTCGTGCCGCGATTCGAAAATGAATTATAGTTGCGGCGGAGAGCAGGAGAATATTAACCTGACACTCCTCCTGAATTCAGATTGCGCTCCTTGCCATCATTTAGTCTCAAACTGCCATCTTTGCGCTAGCTTTCAAACAAACCGGAGCAGAGGGCATTGTTGAAACCTCGTCTTGTCTGGTTTATCTTAATCTTTGAGTACGAGGCTTTTCAGAAAATGTGTGGGTTTATTTCGAAACCCTGTGCAGCCGAAAGGCCACATTGCAAAGTGTCTAAAAAAGCCTTCTGTCGACCTTTGTGGCTCTGCAAGTCGAGTCAAATATTTGCAAAAAGAAATGCAGGCTTAAAAAAATGGCTGCAGATTATAAAGAACTCAAACATCTGTAAACAACACGACGTATATGTCTATAAATAATCTCACCGCTCGTCTGTTCCGTCACGTTTATTTCCATCGACATGCGCTGCCGATGTGTTACAGCTTACTCCATTTTTCCCAGGTCATGCATAACGTGCTCATTCATAAATGAGCTTCACGTGGCATAAGCACACCAACCACCTTTTTTTTTATCATATATATATATATATATATATAACCCATCTGGCAGTGGGATGTGTGAGTGACTGTATGAAAATCAAAGCCATTCCAGCGACGTAGGCGGGCGTCACTTCGTTAGTCCCTTTGATCATTCCAGGACCTCAGCTTGAGGTTTTCGCTGAGACCCACACTAGTTTCAATTAATTTCCATCTGGGTGTCCTTGCCTTTTCTCATCTCCGGCAGGAGACAAAGAAAAGGAGGGCAGGGTGGATGGTGGCTCTTAGCTCCCGTCGCCGGCCAGGTTTAAGTCTCACGTGCTCCTGCGAGATACCAGAAGTGGCTGCTTCAGCAAAGGCGAACTATGAACCAGATAAGCCAGATTTAAAGAGTTTTAGTTTAGGTAATCACTCTAGGGAGGATGCAAGACGACTTCATAGTCTGAACAAATCTGTAGCAAGATGCATCCTGATATTCTCAGTTGACACAGAGGCTTGAAAGAATTTAAATCCAATAAAATGTATAAAAGGCCCTGAAAACATTTTTTTCTTGCCCTATTCACTGTTTTCAGTGGGTGGTTCTCTGCTTGAGAAGGTGATGTCATGTACTCTACCATTCAAACTTTCTGAATAGACAACTGTATCAATGCTTCAATTCTTCCTCTCAATAAAGAGTCGCTTCAACATAAATGAAAGTATGACTCTGCAGCAAAATACATTCGAAGTTTCAATCATTTAATTATTATTCTTTTGAGACCAAAACTACTAAAATTTAGGCAACGTCCCCACAGTGTTCCATGACCGATGGGAATACTGTCACAACCATTATTCCCTCAAATACTTTTCTATTTTGAATTTGTGTTTCCAGTCCAGAAAAGTGACCCAGATCATTGTTGAGCTGCTTCAGTAAATGTTACTTTAAAAGTTTTGGGTTCCTGTTTGTCTTTGTGCTCTCGTCAGTCAACCTAAACTGTGAAAAATTTATAATCCATGATTTAATTCCAGCTTTGGTAACCATAAACTAACCTCCTCTTTTATTTTGAAGTTACAGAATAACTTAAAAAAAAACCATGCATCTGTTATTCCCAGGTGTCACTGTGCATTTGACACTAAAGTGGGAACCTGTTCTCACTTAAATCTGCACAGATTCTGATGCTAAGGTTTCAATTTCTTTTACCGGTGACTGGTGCTCAAAGGCATTTTTGTACAATGGTTCAGGCAGACTGACAGTTGAAAGGACAGAAAGAGACCTTTTCATTTTCCGTGTGGAAATATTACAAAAATTTATACGAAATGAAACCTATATTTTGTACGGAAGACCTTCTGCAACCTCAAAGGATTGAAGACTTCCAGTGTGTCCAAGTTAATCTTGAACCCCCAACAGATTTGCCTCCCACACTATGAAGTGTTGTCATAAAATTATAAGTTATAGCCTGTGTACCAAATCCCAATGTAAGAAAGGATCTCCAGCAGATTAACTACAGATTCATCCATTAATTGATAAAGAAATAGTTTTTATTTTTAATTATTAATTTTGGTCATTTAAAAAATTGTCAAACATTTGCTTTTAACTTGGGCTGTCAAAGTTAATGCGTTAATAACGTGTTAACTCAAACTCCTTTTAACGGCACTAATTTTTTTAACGTGCGATTAACGCACACGGGAAAAAATTCGCGGCAATAACGAGTTAACTCAGGATCTAATGCGATTAATCGCGATTAAAAACTTTAATCGACTGACAGCCCTACTTTTAACACAATGGATTTGTTGCTTCTCTTTCTTATATTTATGAGAGTAAACAAATAGTCTTTGGGTTTTGAGCTGTTGGTCGGACAAAAGAAGCAATTTAAGATGGTGGGTGGCAGCTTTACTGTCGTGGTTCACTCTCCTTGCATTGTTCTCAGGAGCAGCAGGCAGCTCTTTCAAGTAAAAAAGCTCTAAAAATGCTGTAAACTACCTGCTTAGCACCAAACAGCAGATAACGCAGTGTTTCTCATTCAGTCTTCAATATTTATTTTTGTAGGACAAATGCTTTGAAGTTTTGAAACTGAGCCTTTGGGGCTTTTTTAAAAGTCACCCTTGTCACCATTTCTATGGCCATGTGTCTCTTTTATTCTGACACAAAGATGACATCTTCTTCCTTTATCCCGCCCACTGAGCCCTGATTGGCCCAGCTGTTAATAATTATTCATTATAGGTATTTTTTTTATATTTGACAAAATTTTGAGGATTTTTCATCACAGCATGGAGCATTTTTTTTGAATTTTTATTTTATTATTAACCCAATAAAACTAAATTTATTTTGCACACAGTCACGAAGCATTCTTGAATGACCCAGTATAGATATGATTTTTTTCTTCCTGCAACACACATCACCCTGCCTCTTTATTGCAGGCTTGTCAGTAATGTACCTGTACATTGTGTATTCCCTTACATACAGCATTCAATTTCCAGTCCTTCAAGGTTAAAATAGACCATAATCTCTCTTAATACCACAGCAAGCCACAGAACACATCTGTGTGGACAATATAAAGCAGCCCATACATGAAATGAGCCGATGTTTACTGTACTCTGTCCTTTCAAGGGTATTGTCTAATGTTGGTACTGCAAGCTATTGATTTGTGTTAAATCCATCAGTGCCATATTCCTGTACATGAGAGAGCATTTTGGTGAGAGAGTAACTGGAGTACAGATATCACTCCTGCAGCTTGTTAGAGCACCAGTGACTCAGGGAAACGGGAGCACAAGAGTGGTTGTACATTTTAAAATTCGACGCAGACGACTTTCGCTGATTATTTGTCGTGCAAAATGCAAGACCGGCCAGGGCAAAATGTCCTTTTTTATCTAAAGCTAAAGACTGATAGCCTGAAAGCCAAGTCTCCCGCAGCTTCAGCGGCTAAGCTAGCACGCCTGCAGCCAGTGCCAAGAAGTTCAGCCATTCATCGACAAACAAACTTTAATTAGCTAAAGATGACAATGCTTCACTTAAATAGCTTGTCTAATAAGCTAATGTTTCAGATAACTAGGCTTTTTTTTCATGCCAAACAAGTTGCATAGCCTTAGCATTTTGTACCTTTACCCTAGCCAACACAAAGCAACTAGCTGCCTCCATAATTCCCTCCCAACAAGCTATCTAGTATTTTAGCATGTCAAAACCTTAGTAGGTAACCTATAAAATGTGAGATGCACGCTGTTTATGGGAAAATACTGCAGTATGTGAGCACTGCATTAATAAATACAACAACATAACAGATGATGCTGGTGTTTCTATTATGGATCAGGCAGCTCGACATTAAAAAGGCATCTTGCTGCCTCTCCTGTTAAATAATGGTCCTTTTGAAAGTTGTTTTTTGTATATAAAGAAAATAATATGCTGATATTCCATCTTGGTCATCTTGTTAGCCCAATTATCCAGGTTTACTGAAGTGTCCCTCTTTTTTCAGGCAATTATATCGTAGCAATGTATTTGATGACTAATTTTTACAGCTGAAGTTGCATTATTACAAAGAAAACAAAGTGTCACAAAGTGACCATTTGGGTTCAGGAACTAAATTCCAGTTGCCAGTGTCAGTAAAAGTTTATATGTGAATGGTACCAAACCCTAATTGCAACAAGAGGCACACAGGCAGCTGCACATTCCCTGAAAGGAAAAAATAATGAGACTGAAAGAGAAGAACAACAACACTTTTTGCTTAGAGGCAGCGTACATACAGTATAACATAAGTACCGTACATAAGCACACACTCACTGTACACCCAGCCACTCAGTAAGCCTGCCATCAAGCTAGCAAGCTAACAAAGCAGAGGAGAGCGTGGGCTGCCATGCCTGTGTTTCTGTAGCTCCGCAACCATAAATTAAGCCCATGGGAGCGACCTAGAACTGTATAGGGAGGGATAAAGAGTGGGTGAGAGAGAGAGAGAAAAAAAGGTTGAGAGAGGAAAAGCAACAGAGCGATTAAGAGAGTCAGAAATGAAGACAGGAAGAGAGGAGAAAGAGGCGAAGCCTGGAGACCCAGTGGAGGCCCCAAAGACTGAACAAGAGAGAGTGGGAGGCAGCAGCCTGCCCTCCCTTCCCCTCCATCCTTTGTGCCAACTGTGCAGCGCCGAAGGCTTTCATCATCTCTGATTTTTTTGTGGGGTGATTTTCTGATTTGAGATGCATCGCATCAGCAACTGTGGATATTGTGGAGATCACACAGACTGAGACAGATCATTTGTAAGGCTTGCGACTTGAGCAATAGTTTGGGGCGCATGGAGCAGCTACAGCGTTCAGGGCGAGGAGAGAAAAAAAACTGAAAGAAAATTCACTTTTTCTTTTGAATTTCTGACTTTTCCTCCCAAAACACAAGGCACAAAGTAGAAAGGATTGACCCTCGAGTCAAGTGTCATATCACGCATGTTAGGGTGCAATGTCAGCTGTCAGTTAAAGTGAAAAAATGGGACGCTAATTGCCCTCACACACACACACACACACACACGCAAAGTTCTTACCTTGCCCCTCTGCAAAGGCCTCCCACACAGGGAGTGTTTTGGTATTGTTAAAGAAGATGCAGTCATCCATCATCCAGCCATCAAGGGAGAGACAGTGACAGGTTATAGATTGGCTTGCTCTCTCTCTCTCTCACTCTCTCTTTTTTTTCTGAGGAGAAACTATTGGACGGGAGATGTGCTCCATTGGAATCGACACCCAACCTGCTGTCCATTTCTAGGAATATTGTCGCCGGCGCCAAAGTGACTCAGCCCTGAAGTGCTGCCCTGCACAGATTTTCAATAGTTTCTTTTCTTGCCTTCTTGACAGTTTTCCCAAGACTTCTGGTGAGGAGAGAGGCATGAAGGAGTTGATAACAGAGGCAACATTTCGGTTTCACTTGTAATGATTTTGTCAGTTTCCAGGGAGATCTTGTAATTAAAAAAAAATACAAAATCGTTTCATGAAGTCATCAGATAATTGTGCGAGTGTGTTAACATTTGTACTTAGCATTACAAAACTCACCAATACTGGCAGTTCAGCTGAGGAAAGCAAATGAAAAAAAGGATTAAAAAAGTCTAAATTTATTTCTGTAATCTCAAACGATTCATTTAGACTTGATATAAAATGGCTTTAATTTAAATTAAATTCTGAGCTGTTTTTGAAATCAACATAAAATTCATCATGTGTGAGTTTTTACTGCAGTATGCACAGACAGACATAAAGTAAAACCTCCCAGAATGCATCAATGCAGCAAACATATGGATAGATGTCTAATTTAATGCATCGCTGCATTGCTTCAGGTGATTATTATGGACTGTATAGTTAATAAAACCAAATAATTTATCATCATATGTTGTTAAAAGTTTGCACTAAGTCCAGAATTAAAAATGCATTGAAAACTATAGAACAGAACATCATTAGTCTTTAACTGTGCATATCGCCAAGTATGATCTTAATTGTTCTGCAGTGTTTAAGTACAAACCCGCTGCATTACATCCAACCGTGCTGTCAGACAGTCCTGCAGCTACCGTACTCACTCTGCATTCTCCAGCCATCTCGCCCTGCACATCTTCATCGCCTGCACGTATGGATTGTGTAAAGTCTGGAAGTGTGGAAAAGAAAGCCAGCGGCAGCTCTCAAACAGTCGACGCCTCACATCCTCGTTTAGCCTCCCAATCAAAACACAGGCCGTGTTATTTCATAAAACCCATCAAAGCTCCATTTATAAATGAGTCCAGGCTGGGGGAGACCACTGTCATTCTGGCAACATGTGATACAGTCTGTCAGCACAGTATTTAGTGTACATGTTTACAGCCAGACTCATGCATAATGCTGCATGATTGATGCTCTGACACTGGAAGAAGAAAAGATGAATGGAGGAGTGACAATATATGCTTTCAACCTCCTGACCGACCTACAAGCACCTCTTTCTCTCGCTCAGAAATATTCCTTTTCTTTGGCTTCCTCTTGGTTGATGCCATGATTCACTGTGCAGAACTATTGATCAGCACATTTATTTACATGCAGCAGCATTAATGAGGTGCTTTGCATTGAGCATTTATGGCTGAATGTGAGCATACAGAGGGCAGGATATGAAGCTGATCCATGTGCTGCATTATGAGGTGGACAGTGATTTATAGAAATCATTGCCTGCAAGTGTGCGTTAGCATGCACACGCCATTTTTGGCTTATGTACACTTTTTAGTATGGATCCTACGCTTAAATGAGCCCCCAGAGCTCCAAAAGAATAGAAATACAATACTGCACTCCTACATATGTGGTCACAGCTTGAAGAAAAAGGGACCTACTACAGGTTAAATAATAAGTTTCCCAACATTGTGTATTGTTCTGCAATGTTACTTTGAAATTGAATTAGCACAAGCTAATCCTGTTCACTGACACTATTTGGTGTAAATGGTGACTTCCACGTTGTTGAACTGATAACACTTTGACAGATTGATCCCCTGTCTCCCTGTAAGGTTTCGTGTATCACTGTGTGTCCTGCTCACTGCAAAATCAATAGATGTATTGATTAAAATAAACCACTGTATGATGACGACCACATGCTGCTGAAAGCAATTCAATTGCAATAGTGTAGCTGGTAACTGCACCCTGAAAGAACTAAACCCACAACTTTTCATTATAAAAAGAAATATTTTATATTATTTCATGGAAGATTGGGTGTTTGATAATGAATTAATGATTACAAAAGTCACCTTTACCTTCAAAACCACCAACAAAGACTTTTTGTGTTGCCTCAGGGCAATACTGTGTTTACAGGTAATAAAACATCAAGAAAGTTGAAAGTTTCAGAGGCTTTATGAGGTGAAACATGTTAGAAATAACCACTCTTTTCATGTTTTATATTGTGCTTCTTTAACCACTCTGAATTCAAGTGTATGTTCATGAAAACATTGACCAAGACATCTAAGTCCTTCTAACAGAAGAGCTTTGCCTTGAGGCATCACAAAGAAAACCTCTTATTATACACTTTGTATTGTATTGTATTTTTTTTTTACACAAAAACCCATCAAGTATGCTTTTAACATCTGGATAATATGTGCTACATTCAAAGAAGTACTGCACATCAAAATAATACAACTGCACTTCGATGAAAACCACCAATGCCAATGCATTCTAATCATCTTAATCTTCTGACACTGGCAGAGTCAAACCTTTTTTTTTGTATGTCTGTTTTTTTATGTCTCAAACTTTTTAAATTATGAAATAAATAAAAGATGGTAACATTTTTAATCAGAGGTAGGCGGCTCACCTCCTCAAGCCTGCGCTTTTGAGTGGGAGTCTGTGAAATCACACCTGATTTTTAAAAATAAGCTAATTGAGTATCATCGCTTTCAGGAGTCAACATTATAATGTTTCTAACCCTCCACTTTGTAAGTTTTTAATTTTGTACTTGTGGTTTGGACAGCTATAAAAGCACCACTCGCTTGTATTCTTTCCACCGATGATAATTCAATGACAAAAGGCAACCCCACAAAACACACACACACAGACTGGAAAGCCTCTCAGCCTCTCTGAGCCACTAGCTTACCTACAACACAAGTACCACACAGAAACTTGAATGTGCTTCAGGTGACTGTCAGAGCTCCAGCAGACCTGTTTTTGTTTCCAACATGGAGGCTGAGAGGCTGACAGCAGCTGCTCGTGGCCAGTTAGCTCCCATTTCCAGCTCTGTTTGGCTGTTCCTGCCACTCTGAGCTGTGGGCAGTCTGTCTTCTTACCTCTTGCATCACAAACCGCACAGCCATGAGGCCGCGCCCCCCCTACAGTGCTTCTCCTCTGCTGTATTTTTTTTGCTCATGGCAGGCATAAAGAAATAGAAAGAAATTGACTTTGCCAAGTGTGCAAGCAGATTTCTGTTCTCAATGAAAATGGAAGCCACATTTAAGCTTCACATTAGCCATAAAATCTGCTCCGGCTCCGTATGTTTCTCACAGTGCGATAAACGTTTCACAGTGTTTGATGGATTCTGACTCATAGCAGATTCTCCCTGCTCCTCCTATATGATATTGCCTTCCACTTTACGTCAGGAAGTGGAATAAAAATCCTGGATATGGGGGGTTGGGGTGGCGGAGGAGACACTTGAATGATATACAGCTGAAGTGCTTTGAAAATGAACTCTGGATTGGTCTATTTTAACCTCACTTTTCTCTCCCCATCATATGTCATCCATGCATGCTCCCCCCCCCCTTTTCCCCTGTTTTCCATCAATGACTGCAATCAACCGCCACCGACCGCCAACCCCTCAGTCGCTCTCAGAACTGACGACAGCTTCTTTTTCCCCAAGGGCCTTCTCCGATTGCTTGTGTTTGTTAAACAGGATCACTGGCTGGCTCGGCTCACCAGACGGCTAACCGCAGCTTTATCGACAATGTAAAGAGAGAGCAGACATCAAGGGAAAAGAGAGCACGGTTTGTATAACTGTATGATTAAAGGGAAAATCCACCTTTTTTCGAGAGTTATAAGTGTAAATAAGTCAATAAATAAAGAGAAAATGCCATATTTTAAGCATTAAATACCATCTTTTTTATAGTGGCTTTAATTTGCCGTCTTTACCATCAATTTGTTAACACAGACTCATGCAAAATTTAGCCATGTCCTAAATCAAAACTACCTCCACCTCTCCCTCCAGCAAAGCTTTTTCGGCTCCACATTTAGCACTGGGCACTACCTGTACCGTCTTACAAATAGCTTCCTCAAACAAAAAAGCTGACCAGAGTGTGGGGAATGCATTATTAAACAGTAAACGTTTGCTCTCCTCGTCCCCGTCATCAGCCTTAATATGTGGTTTTCCTTCCCACAGCTGTTGTTGTGAGTCACATCTTGCGAGCGGTGTGTCATCCCATAGTGGAGCTGTTTCGCCACACTGCCTTGTAGCTTTCTTTTTGGAGGGCTTCCCAAAAACCGAAATGACTCAAAACAAGAGACGGTTTATGGAGGAACTGGGCCCGAGCCAGTGCTTTTTATCTAATCATCATACAGATGGAGAAAAGCATTGCAAAACAGGCAGAGATACAAAGCTACAGCAGTGATAACAGTTTTAGCAGTTGGGAAAAACATTGTGTTTTTTTGGGTCCTTTCTAACACACTGGCTGACATAAACACTAAGATTTTCATTTTGCTTCAGGTTTATGTGGTGGAGATTTATGAAAATGACTGCACATTTAATTAGATTGTCTCATTGGTGTATTTGGACATAAAATATCAGAAAAAAAAGTATAATGTGAGAAATAATTATCGTCATGATGTGGGGATTTCTATTTTTACGATATCAATGATTTTTACACTCTTATAAATTTCCATTTCAGAAGCAAAACAAAACATAAAAACCTTCTTCAAGCTCTCTTGTTAAATTTTCTTCTCATCTTCTTTTTAATTTTGAACAGAGGGGTTTGTTTTTATCATTTAAAGCCTTATTTGCATAATTTTATTCTTAAAAATAAAGTGAATTAGATTTTTTTTTTAATGGCTGTTTATAGTATTTTGTGATTTGGACTGTAATATGTCAATGAAATGTATACAAATCACACCATATTCAATTAATCATTTAAACA
>JAUZTA010000020.1:10367428-10378816 GCA_034780835.1 Ctenochaetus striatus
TGGGAAAGCAGAACTTTTTCTTGGAAAGCAGTGGAAGCAAACCAGAGAAAGCAAAGATGCATCTTGTGACACACTTTTATCTTTTTTTTCACACGTATAGAAATACAAAAATGCAGCTATAACCATTAATTACAACAAGGAATCTGTCCAGCACACACAAAATAAGATTTATCAACCCTTTTTTTTCTGTACAGGGAACCACATTTCTATTATTTAGGTCTAGTTAGCTTTAGCCACAAAAACCTCTTTGCTAGGGTTAGCAAAAGGTCATGTTTAGCTTAACATACCTGGTTTTATAGCCAGAAACGTGGCTTCTAAATGTCTAAATGTCTCTTTGTTATTTCTTTTTCGGTTGACCGAAAAATGGTTGAAAATGTCCTGTTGTCACATGTAAAAACACCCAGTTTTTATCGACACAAAAATGGCTGCAGAATGTTCTGATGGTCGCTAAAATGACCTTGTTGACTGTTACAAGTGACCTTAATGGGGTCTTGAACATTAGAGCACCACTTGGCAGATGTGTCACCTTGCTTTCACACCACTAACACCCCCCTCAATCACTCAGTGACCAATTTAAGCTCATATAGGCCTTAATATAATGAGAACTACAACATGCCAATACAAACTGTTGACACATTGATTTGTCACATGTTAAATCCATGATTTGCAAAAGCTGTAATTATTTATTTGTTGAAACAAGGCTGATTGTCAGCTGTTATTTTTTTTATTGGACTGTTTCTGTTGTTGATAAGGCTGGAGTGACGATGTTTGTTGCCTCAAACTGCAGGCTAAATAGAGTGGGCCGAGGGAAGTCAATTCCTCCCCCAACCTTGTCTCCAGAAGCCTATTGATTTGTCACTCATCAAAGAGTGACAAAGGAGTGAAAAATCAAAACATTTCTGTCTAAATGGCACCGCGTGAGACGGAAGGCAAACAAACGTTGTAAGGAGAACAAATGGAATAAGGATGACCTTTTCTGTGGCGCCTTTGCACCGTTCGGCTTACGTTTCTTTAATACTTCAAATAAAAGATTTCATTCACCGTCCTGTTCATAAAGCACTGTTAGATGCCAGGAAAGCCCGCTCGTGTAAGACTACTCATGATATAGTTTCTCTCACTGTTTATAAACCTGTAAATACAGCTTTAAATCCCATCTGCAAGGTCTCTGCTATGAATATTTAATTAGAGCACCTGATTAGGTGCACAAGGCGTCAAAAAGCATCCGTGTGTGAGTCACCAGGGCTTATATATCCTCATCCTGTGCACATACGGATGCTGGTGAACGTATGTCACACGCTGTTGACTCTTTCCGTTGACATATCAAAGCCTGCCGTGTGTCTGCCTAATGGCGGTGAAGCTCTCGCTGCATGGCACAGTATGTGGCACAGTATGTTCAGCTTTGATGTTTTCGCTCTGATTTGGGGTTGATATTTATATGAAGTGGAGTTCAAAAGTTACCTCCAAGTAGCTGGAGCCACTGAGTATGCAAATTCTGCAGGAGATGAGGTTAATGCAAAACAAGCCCCAAAAACAGCAAAAGAGAAGCTTACAGTATCTTATTTTAGGAATCATTCGCTTAGATTCAGATGACTGCTGAGATTAATCAGACTTACTGTAATTAGCATGTCTGAAAGGTTTTAAAACACTCGCTTTTAAAGCAAATTTAAAAAAAAAAAAATAAAGGCAAAGACTACTTAATATCATGCTTGGTAACAAAGGGATCTGACATGTCTGCCAAGCGTAATTGTGCTACTTTGCAGTTTATGAAACTTTGAATTAGTTCAGACAGGATACACTTAAGATGCTAATCCGAAAGAGCATTTGGAAATGACAGATAACTGGCTTAAACTCTCATTTCTGACATATGATGAAATGCACCATATAGTCAGATAATATGATTACAATCCTGCAACCACACTGACTAATATCCCATTTTTTAGGAGTAAAACATGATCAGATGTTCTGAACGACGTGAAAAAGAAACATCAAAGTTTCAAGGCAACAAACTTTTTCTGTACTTTACCTTTTTATACAAAACTAAAGCAACTCACATCTCAATTCTCATTTATAAATCAGCTTAGTTTCCTCTTAAATTGTTAGTTTCATCATCTCTCATATTAAGTTTGATCCCTCATGGGCAGCAGTTTCCAGTCACTCCAGTCGAATCACATACACATTGTATTAAGACCACTTTTGTGCTCCCACCATCTCGCAAATCACAAAGAGGTTAACTTTTGTAAAGGCATGTGTTCTGTTCCTAGACTTGGCCAAGGCCGAACTGAACTAACAATACAAAAGAAAAGCTATTTTTTTTTCTTTCTTTTTCGTACTTGAAAGCGTACATAATCATGACAGGAACAAATGCCAAAACCTGAAACGGCCTCCAAAGTTCTTTTGAACATTGTGTGCAGACTGTCTGCTGGGTTTTCTTTCAGCCAATGTTCATAGGTTCAGTTTAGAAGAGGACAAAGCCAGACAGACTCTGCTTGGCCTTCTTGGTTAGCACAGCTTGCATGTTCTGCTTGTATGAGTAGAAATGGTTTCCGTGACTAATAGGAGTGAGTAAACACGTGCTCAAGCTCTCAAATCCACAAACTGGCTCTTTACTTCGAGCATCATTGTATACCATCAGCAGCACCTTAACACCACTTGTTTTACAAGAGAGGTGTGATCTGCATACAAATATCCCAGTGTGAGAGCTGCTACTGTATATACAATGTGTCTGGACTTAGATGGGCTTTTACTCAAACAACCCTTGGCTCAGTTACAAGCTGTTCTCAGACCAAGGAGGGCAGGTTTTCTCAGGTTCAAACCAAGATAGATTCAGGAAATTAAAATTTCTGATAACCTTGGTGTCAAGCTGTAGAGAATGGAAGTGAACATACATTCATCCTCCCGCTTATACAAAAAGCCGTAGCATGTCAAAATAATGGAGTCAATCTTAAATGGAGGAGTAATTTAAAAAGTCCAAAAATGCCTCATTTCCTCCAAACAAATCTCAAACCTTCTTATTTGTATGACTGCAAACAAACTCCATCTTAAATTGTCTGTGCGGCGCTCCTTTTAGCAGTGTAATCAGATCAGGTAGAGGCACGTAATGCCTGAAATGCCAGTGAGGGATGGGCACGCGTGTGGCCGCTAAATGAAATCAATGAGATGATCGATAAGAGGGGGCTGGAAGAAGAGGATTACTTAGAGCTGGAGGAAACACTCCATAGGCCGTTCACTCATCTTGATTAAAGGCCCCGCTTGGTGGTTTGACGTAGGCCAATCCGCAGTGGGTTGACACCAGATCTGGGTCAATTATGAGCTGAGATCCTTTTAATTACTCAGGATATTTGCTTTATAGTCTATCCGGCAGACATTGGAGTATGAGCAAGGTTTGAAATACTTGACCTGCTCATGGTTTGATTGATTTGTCTGCCAATGTTTGAGATTCCTATGGCCATTTTAAAAAATACAACTTTTCCTTGAGTTCTTTCATCCACTGCTGCTGCTTTGTTGCAGCCAGACTGCCGTTTAAAGCTCCACCCTGCTCCAGTTCTTGTTAAACTGTCATAACGCCAAACACGCAACAACATAAGACTGATTAACCACTTTGAAAATAACTAAGCAAAGTCTTTGGAGGGTGAAAATGTGTTTGTGCTGGGTGGGATTTCGCCTGCAGCCTCGCTCAATGTACTCTTTCAATACAGTCGCTGTTGTGTTAATGTAATTATATTAGAGACATGTTTTGAGGACATGTTTGCATACTGAAAGGTATATTAACAAGCACAGTGATTACAAAGGCTAATGTCTGCCTGTCACACACTGCTGTGTTGCCTTCCATGTTAATCATTCGCTCTTGATTCAAGCTACAAACTCCATTCCAAAAAAAGTTGTGTACAACAAATACACACAGCATGAAATCATGTGCAAACAAGTTGTGGTTGCAGATGATGTGAAACTAAAGGTAACTTTGTTAAACCAAGGAAGTGAACCCATCCTTGCTTGTGACTGACCAAGCTTTTTGAGGATACTCCTTTTATTACCAACAAATGAACCTGTGTACATGTGGAATATTCCAAACATATTTTTGGGGCATTTCACACCTGTCACAGTCTTTTGTTGATCCTGTTCCACCCTTTTAATCTTAACTCTCAAATCCAGTAGAAGCATATCTTTAAAAAGAACAATGATGAGGTAAAACATGCCTTTACCAATCATTATTTGACATACGCTCAACTTAAAATACCAGAAATTATCACATTTTTTAAAAAATTGTGTTGTACACAGCTTTCCAACTTTTTTTGGAATGGTGGTTGTGATACCAAACTCAATCACTGGCCCTGATTCAAAGTATAACATTAAAGAAAGAGGGGTATCCCATAACTGTTGTGGCTCACAAAGAACCAATAAAACCCAACCACTGAGACTTATAGGCTAAGTGCTTCGCATTGGATGGGCTAATAATAATATCTGGGAGTAAAACCAAGAAATCCGCGGGGATAATGCCAGATAATCACTACAACACACCCCCATGGACTAAAACCAGCAGCAAGGGGTTGCAGTGGCTGCAGAGTTTGTAAGTGCAGGACTACTGGCAACTCTTCAGTGCAGCACATGGGACTTTCATCAAAGCTAACATCAAAGGCTAATACCCAAGCTTGAAACCTTTTGGGGATTTTTACAAAACCTAAAACAAGAGCAGACGCACTGGATTTGACCAGTGGGAGTCAGATAAAAGCAAGCCACTGACGCTGTAGTGCAAATTAAAGAAAAAGACTGCAGTTTCTGTGTTTTTATGGATTGATTTTCCCATCATGATACTTGTCATTTGTACTTATGCATGATTTGAAGGACACATGATTACAAAATGGCCAAATGCTGAACGACAGATTATTCCCAGTGTGGTCCTGCACCTCCAATCCCTTTGTAGTATAACTCACATGCTAGCTGCTTGGGATTTGTTGAGTTATCAGAGATATTACCTCAAAAGAACAATGTTATCTTTTTTCAGGAAAATAAACCGCAACAAAATAAAAAATGCAGATACGCCTGAGGTTACACAAAAACAAGAGATAATGCTAGTAGTGGGTGTTTAAGCTGTAATGGGAAGCTCAACTGATGACTATCCAGCAAAAAAAAACACAGACACAAGTACACTTTCCCCCCCTGAGAAGTAGCCTTGAAGCAAAGAAAGCACAGTTTCCCAATACAGTACACAAACTATTTTAAATACTCCTTAAACCAGAGCAGGATCCATGGAGATTTACACCAAAGCTGAGTGTACGAGGTGCGCGGATGATGTTATCCCTGTTGGAAGTGTTGCATCAACTGCCAGCTCCTCAGGGGGAACTATCACACGGACTACGGCAGGCCTGCTGGGCCACAACAGTGTCGGAGTGCTGTGTGCCCAGGGTGTAAAAGAGGCATCTCCACTCCGCCGTGTTTCCAACAGCTATTATCCGTTGCATTAATGAATGGGTCCAACTGTTATACACAGGACTACAGCACAGGAACACCTGATAGAAAAACCCTCTCTAATGGATTCAGAGTGTAATATTTTGAAGATCTATTATCCAGTGTAATGAAAAGTATCCCACTCTGCTGTGCAACATGTGACATTTCCCATTAAATACAATAAAAGTCCATGTATTTATACAATGGATGAGCAATAGGATTAAACTCAGTAATGCAATAAGGTTCTTTCCATTCAAACATTCATCAGATTTCTTAGTTTTGGCTTCTTGTACACCAGTCAGAGTTTTTGTACCCAGATTGAACTCAGCCATCTTGGATTATTTGGGGTTTAAATACCCCCCCCCCAAAAAACAGAAATAATACATTAACATTCATGCTGTATTTTTGGGACATTGTGTGATAATACAGTCAGCACTGCAGCAAGAGTCTAAATGTGTCATCTTCTCTCCAGGGTACCAGGGAACTAATAACCAAGAACCATGATAAAATCATCTTAAGATATTATAATATTAAAATATGACAGGCACCAAAGTGTGAGCTGATAAAATAACAGAATTTTTTACCCTTTTTTGTGACTTTTTGTCCACATTAAAGAAGAAATCAGGTAGTGTGTATGTAAAATAATGGAAACAGATGATAAACAAAACATGTCACATGTCACATGAAACCAACTCAGTCAATGAAAATTCCTAAAAGCAAACAAAGTTCTTTTCTTTTTTTTTTTTTTTTTTTTTTTTACTCAACCTCAACCACACTTTATTTAACAAAATAGAAGCAGGTCAAATATCGCAAAGCATATAAATGTAACTTTGAAACACAGCGTTTGAAAATCATGACAAATCATCAGTGGGCTGTGGCACGGTTAACACTCCACAGAAGAGACACAGAGTTACCCCAGTCACCCCCCTCCCCCAGTGTGAGTGGACAGGAAAGCAGGGGAGTGGGAGCTGAGGGGAGGGGGAGGGGGGCAAGGTGACTTGACAAAGAAAAAAAAGGAAAATATGCAGGAAGGTGATGATGATGATGATGAGTGTTTGTCACAGATCTGCTGAAATGTTAGTCCCCAAGGTCAAGCTGTGCGTGGTTATGTATTTTGGGGGGGGCAAGAGGGAGGGGCAGTAGGGAAAAGTGTATTCACACACCTCAAACTAGTCACGCAACTGCTCTCTGTCTCTCTTTTGCTTTCCCTCTATCATTTGCCTCACGCAAACACACACGTGTGGGGGGGGGCTGCATGCCGACAACTAACCCACAAACAAGCAGAGGGGAAGGGGGGGGCAGGCAGACAAAAAAGAAAAAGCAGGGGGGAGGGAAGTGATTCAGCACCATGGACAGCGCTAGTCTGTGTACTTGGGGGGAGATACTGCAGGCCCAAGAAGTGAGAGAAGGGGGAAGAAATGGGGAGAGAGGGGGGACGGTGACGGGGAGTCAGGGGGTGTCAGCCCATCTCACATCGACACTGTACACTCTCATCATGGCCATGGCGTCTAAGATCGATTTTTGCCGAATTATGCTGCACTTTTGTGGAAAATCAGGCCTCTTAGTGGGTTTTTTTTAGAGGAAATCAATCAATTGGCAACTTAAAAAAGTGTCATCAGTACAGGAGTTCCACATAATCATGAAAACAAAAGAAACAAAATGCAAATTGCACATTCCTTGCATCAGACCAGACACTGCAGAGAAGTTACAGATTTTGAGAAAAATTTGGGGGAAAACCGGAAGTATGCCTCCAACTTTTAAATGCTTCTTCTTCTTCATAGTTTTCTCTTTTTATTATTTTATCCAAACCCACATTTAGTTAAAGCAGGAGAAGCAGCAGACCCTTCAGCTGAGCTCTCTGTTTTCATGAGCCCACAAAAAAACCATGCGACCCCCCCCCCCCAATAAGAGTATGTCAAGTTCAAAATGCTGAATTTGAAAAAAAAAAAAAGGCATCTTGCATCATCAAATTACCTCCATGTTTGCTTGTGTCTGTGTTTGTGTGTGTGTTTTTGCCTCCAGTTTGTAAAAGGAGGCACCTCTTGTATCTCCATGGCCTCATGCTGAGTCCTACTCATGGCATGGCCCCCCCTGTTTGTTAGAAAGCAAGAATCGCCCTCCCCCTCCCGGAAAAAAAAACAGCCTATTTCAAGCACATTTTTGTAGTAAATACAGTGAGTTTCAGTTCTCTTATTTGGACAAGATTAGATGGCTTTACAAAAGCTCACAATATGATGAAAGTGAATCATAGCCATAAGCTTTTTTTTGTGGAGGAATACTTCTTTTTTCTGACATTAAAAAAAGCATTCTAGTCTATATCAGTCTACCTGCGCTGTTTACATAGATCGAATTAAATCTACATAGCTCAATTGAAAACACTTCTTTTGCTCAGTTTTTGAAAAAATATGATGGTATAAACCCCCCATTTAAATGACTTGTTGTTATTTTTTTTTCTTCCTCTCACCCAAAGCAGGCTATATTCATTGACACACAAAACCACGGAACTGTTATTTTAGCTACATTAACTTTGCAGCATAAGCATCTGAGTGACGTTAATTGGTCATGCTCATCTGCATGTCTGAATATCTGAAAGTCAACAATTGGCACACCATAAAATAACACAGTTTTACATTCATAAAGGAGATGATGACTGCGCAGACATGGAATTTTAATCTGCACCATCTAGTACGGTATAAATAACCCCAATATTTATCGACAATCAAATGATAACAAACAGAAAAGAACATGCACTGACAGCTTCACTTCCATCACTCCTTTCCGATAGTCATCAATATCCGTTATTGGTTTTTTTTTTCCTCTTTTCTCCAAACAAGTTTAAAACAACAAATACAAATCCTAACTGCAGGTTCACAAAAAATAGAGAAATGGCACTTTGTAATAGTCATATATAATTCTTAATATCTATATATTGTCGTCATATTGATATAACATGAAAGGGTCGAGTTTGCTTCTTTGTTGGTTATGGTGGTTATGGTTCCTCGCCGTCGCGCGCGCGTGTGCGCGTGTGTGTATGTGTGTGTGTGTGTGTGTGTTGAAACCATGCGAAATATCATCATGCAGATTATGATACATCGGTCCGAGTATTTACATTTACATTCATGCGTTCGTGCACCATTCCCCGGGGTCCTCGGTCCTGCTCGCGCTCTCGCTCGCTCGCTCGCTCTCGCACACACACGCCCTCTCCCTCCCTCTCTCCCCCCCTCCATCACCTCGCTCCTCTCTTTTTTTTCTCCCTCTTTTTTTTCTGTCTTGTACAGATCCGTTGTCCGATTGCGGCAAATAGCATAACTTGGAGGTGGGAGGGAGGGAGAGAGGGAGAGGGGGGGTTCGGCCAGGGAGGGGGGGGCTTGGCATATACATATATTACAGAGTGGGGCCTGTGCAGCAGCAGCAGCAGCAGCAGACTTAGACTGACTTACTTGGTTCAACTGGAGAAAACAAGAAATACAAGTCTGTGTTCGCCCCCTGACGAACCAAAAAAAAAACCAAAAAAAAGCGGGTGATTCTTCTTTTTTTTAGTCATTTGTGTGCGTCAATCTGTCTGTGTGAGTGTTTGTAATCCAGTCTGGTGTCGGTTTATTGTCCCAGACTACAGCAGAGTCCCTTTTTTACGCGTCATTTGTCGTGGAGAGGTGCGTGCTGCAGTCGAAGCCCCGGTGCGCGCCCCCGTCTGCGTTATAAGGCCCGCTGTGCCAATAAGACGAGTCACACACTGTCTGTAGGGAATTGATCTCCGAGGCGGACGAGTTGCCCTCCCTCCGCTTTGATCGCTTTCGATTCCGCAAAATAAAGACAAGCATTCCTACAACAGTGAAAGCGGACGTGACAAACACCAACAGCAACCCGGGGACGAGCACTGAGATGGAGACCCTGTTCGGCTCCAAATAAGAGTTCGAGCGCGTCCCCGAGTCCAGGGTGAAAGTGCTGTTTTTGGACAGGGAGGTGGGGGAGACTTTGTCATAGAGTTTGCGGCACAGCAGGTCGTTCCGCACATAGCGGAAATCTCGCTTCCAGAACTCTTCCGGGGACTCGCACTTGAGATCGCTCACTATGACATCGGCCCCGAGTTTCTCCGTCCACTGCTTGAAGGGCACGATGTTGCACGAGCAATCCCACGGGTTCCCGTGCAAATCGATCTGTATGATTGAATTGAGCTGGTCTAACACGCCAGCCACGGGGAGATAGGGGAAATAATTATTATGCAAGCTGATTTTGGATAAAGAAATCCCAAGGAAAGCATCCACGGGTAAAGACTTCAGCAGGTTGTTGTTGAGGAACAGCACCCTCAGGTTCGGCATGGGGCTGAACGCACCCGCCACGATCAGCTGGATGTCGTTGTATTCCAAACTGAGATATTCCAGATTCACGAGGCCCACGAACATCTCCGCCATCAGCGTATCCAGATAGTTCTTATCCATGTACAGCCACCTGAGCTCGCTCTGGTTTTGGAAAGTGCTGTTGTCGATCACCTTGATGTTGTTCCCCCCCAGGTCCAGCAGGTTGAGGCTGGAGTAGCCGAGCAGCTGGTTCTTTTTCACTGCGTGGATGTTGTTATCTCTCATGTTTAATTCGTGAGCGGCCAGGGGTTTCGGTTTGAGGTTGGATAAGCTCTCGATCTTTTTGCCCTCGCAGTTGACCCCCAGCCCCTGTCTGGAGCCGACCAGCTTGCAGTTGCACGGCTGGGGGCACGTCATGTTGTGCAGCTGCTCCCTGTCCCCGTTCACACCTGTCAGCACCGGAGTGGGCTTAGTTTTCAGCTGCCAATTCTCACGAGATTTGGAGCGGCTCTTGGCTCCGTGGCCGCCAGGCGTCGGTGGCCCGCTGGCGTCTCCGTTTGGCTTGTAAGGCGTGGGACGCGGGGCGCGGGCCGCGCTCTCCGAGATTTCCTCCTGGGTGGGAGGGGCGACCAGGCTGGTGTCCACGCCGCCGCTCTGTGAAGGGCACAGATCCGCTTCTGACGTCTCGTTTAAGTCGCTCCCCTGCAGCCTGGTGGGAGCCTCGCATATCACCCTCCCAATGAGCGCGTTGCGCGGTATGTTCTCCAGCCATTCCTTAAGAGAAACCAGGTCGCAGTTACAGTCCCACGGGTTGTCCTCCAACAAAACCTCCGCAATGCCCGGTATCTGTTCAAGGATCCCCTCATAAGGCAACGTTTTGATTCGGTTCCCCCGCAGGTCGAGATGCGTAATGGGCACATGTTGAAACACGTTTATAGGTAGCGCGCTGATGAGGTTGTCGTTAAGTATTAACACTTCAAGTTTATTAAGGTCCCTGAAAACGGCGGGGTCAATATCCCTCAATAGATTAAAATCAGCTTGGAGATATTCCAAGTCGTCTAACCCCAGAAATGTACTCTTCCTGAATGATCTTATCTTATTGTTATTGATGTGCAGCCTTTTCACCAGCTGCAATCCCAGAAAGGCGCCGGGGACAATGTCGTGCAAACCATTGTTTTCCAAATGCAGGCTCACAGCGTTGTAAAAGTTGGCGAACTCGTTGGGAAATAGCCTGGATAGAGAATTCCCGTGCAACAGCAAGTGATAAAACTGCGAGCTCGGGCCGGTCAGATGCTGCAGAGTGGTGAAGCTCCTTTTTTCGCAGTCTATGTGCAGATCTCCCTCGATCTCGTTGCAAGAGCATATCTGCTCCTTACAAACGTCCCTTGTAACATTTCCACTAGCAACACAAAGAGCCGCATTCAGCAGAACAATCCAAAGCAGCATTTTTCAACGTGAACAATTCATTCCCGGCTTCAAGACATACGAGCTGTGAATTCAGTCTACATCAATGCGAAGAAGAAGAAGGAGAAGAAGAAGAGGGAAAAAAAGGAGATATAGACATTTAGGGAGAAGATAAGGCAGTCTTTTATAACAGATCCATGCTGCATCTAACCTGCACTTGTGTCCAGACTTCCAGTTTGAAAAA
>JAUZTA010000020.1:10400949-10411940 GCA_034780835.1 Ctenochaetus striatus
CTTTTCCCTCTACATTTATTCCAGTACCCATCATGCCGCCGCCTCTGGCTCTTCCCCGGCTGATCGGCGTCGCACTGCAGCCAAGGCCACCTTACCTCACCTAACCTCACACCAGCCATTCAGACGCTAGCTGCACTATATGGCACAACGGCACAGTCCAACACAGCTCACTGCATTTCTGGGTAATTTAACTCCTTGGGTTGTTAAGTGTGTGCGCATTATGCAATTTAGTATCATATTGCTGCGCTAGCTAATGTTCAATGAAGTACCAGAGTGCAGAGGGGTGTATCCTGTCCATCCTGGCCTGTGGTATGTGATGCATGTGTGCATTGGTTTGTTTCTGACTCAGGAATGAAAACAGCGCCCCCTCTGGTGCACCGCCATTGACATAAAGGTCAATAATTCACTGGAGGGTTACAGAATCTCTTGTTTTTTAAAGAATCAGACAGCTTTATGTGCAATTGAGTTTTCCACCTTTCTGCAGCGTGATTGTTATTACAAAGAATGAGAGCAGAGAAAAACAAATGTATGCATGTTTACCTTGTCTATGCATGAAAGCACACGTGTCTGCAAGACAAGGATTTAGTGAGCTCTCGTTTCGTCTGCCAATATCGTGTTCATTCTGCTTGTCGGAGCCAGAGGAGAGAAAAAAAAAAACATATAAAATGAATAAAATAGAAGAGCAAACTTTCAAAACTGTGTGCATTTATCTCTTTGCACTGGGAAGCCTGTGTAAGTCTTAGCGATGTTTGATCTATGCGCTGGGACTGCATTCAAGCCATATGTATGAGACTCCAGCTGAGTGGAATAATTCTGGAGATGATCCCTGTGAACTGGGCCAACATAGCTTCACAATCATAGCATCACGCAGCTGAAGGATGGAAGTGAATGAAATTCCAATTTCCTGTTTTTTTTTTCTTCTATTATCCCTGCATGTATGTCTATGTCTGTCTGTGCGTCCATCCAACCTGCCCGCCGGGAGGATCAGGCCCCTTTGCTTGGCTACACAGGAGGATACAATCGCTCAGTGATTGTGTGATGCATTTCCTCTGCGCTGCGCCTATGGATGATGCATACTGCTTGGGCAACTCTCAAAGAGATAACCATGCGGGGGGGAGATAAAGGTAAAGCAGTGGTTAAATCTGCCAACTTTCTCAAACCGAATGCAGCCCTGCTGGTCCCACATCAGAACTTATCTTCCTTTGTTTGCCTCCCTTCTTCCGTGTCCCTCTCAGCTTCCCTTTAGCCACTGCAGGGAAAAAAAATGCGATAAACTGTCCATTTATGTGCATTATTAAAGCGTGCACAGTCTCTCATGCTGCTTTTACCTGCTTTTGGCAGCTTGGACTGATTTGGGTATGCAGGTCAATAGTTAAAGCACGCCAGCGACTAGGAGTTCGATTGGATGATGGTCAATCATGTTAAATGCGGTGCTTTAGCCAGTCAGGAGCACACCGAGGGCAGCGCTATTTTCGAGGGGGAGCCGATTGATTCTGTCGTGACAGACAAGTTGGTGTCTGAAGTATAATAGCAGCCGGTTCAATCAGTAAACTAAAACACTGGCTCTCGGTGCAGTCAGATAGAACCGCATCAAATCAGTGGTGGACTTATCCATCCCTGCACACAGTGGGGTTCAGCCGATATGGGCTCTGTTTTTTTCCGATGGAGGATTCTTTTATTTTTCAACCGAAGATGCTGTTGGATGATATTCGCTATCATTACATCTGAGGATTCATGCCAAAAAGGAAAATCCCTGAATACAATACAGAGGAGAAGAATGGGAATATGCACACTGAGTAGTTTCGGCGAATGTGGTAAATCTCAGAGCAGCGGGGGAGGAGGCAGACTGCTGTTAAATGCATCACGTCTCTGTTTTGCCCCGAAAAAATAAGTTTTAGCTTTATTTTCTACCTCGTGTGTGATGCAGAACACAATTTTTCAGCATCACACATAAAGACATTTCACTTTGTTGATTACCAGCCTGTTGAGCCGCTTTTTTTCGTCCACTTTGTTGCTATTAATACAGAAAAAAAAAAAACTGACATGGATTCAGTATTTCCCCAGAGATCCTATTCTTGGCAGAGTGTAAAAGCCTGAAAAAGCCTTTAGAGCATTTTGTGACAACACAACTCTCCACTAAAATCCATATTAATGAAAGACTCTCAGGGTCAGCCGCCCATAAAGGCAAGGTGACCAGCAACACCCACTCAATGATAAGTGAAAATCTGGCACACATTAAGGCTTTAAATAGAGCATTAATTTACAGAAACACTGAGGAAAATGCAGATGGGAAATATGTTGCACTTCTAACGATGATGAAGCCATAACTTCTATTAATAAAAGCAAGTGGCGAAAAAATATGCACCTAATGAACAGGCAAACTAGCATCAGTCTTCTCCAAGATGGCAGTCGACTCCCCTGCCTGATGCCTTAAGGGCCATCATTAGGTCTGACTTTAATCGCATCAATCTTTGAAGGCTTTGCCTTTTTTTTTTTTTTTGCTGTGCGAGTGAACAGAAACGAGCAGAGTCAAATATTGCTGTAATGATGCTGAATTGGATCCAAGTGCAGAGAACACATAAGTGTGGGCTAATTTTGTCTTCAAAAGAGCCTTTATATTGCCTTAGCAGGAGCAAAATACTAAAAAGAAAAGGCTACAGCTAGAAAGGGCAGAAATAACTGACTCAAAGCCTCACGTATTAGGCAGTTACTTACTAAAATCTCCCTCTTAAAGCTGTTATAATCAATATTTTACGAATAAAGGATTAAATTACTATTCATACTGTGAAAGAGGTTGCTAGTTGTGTCGAACCAACAGAGAATTAACGCCAGATCCTTTATTGTTATTCAGCTCTGTGCTAGCATCACTATAGACTTTGATGTTTTGGTTCTCTGCACTCATTAGCACAGCTAGCAGCTCTTTAGCCAAAAAGCTAATGTAAACCCTGTGTATCTGCCACCAGCTCATTGCTTACTGCATGTAGCAGCTGATGCACCAGATAGGTGAAAGCCAAAACAAAGCCAATAGGAGTGTAAATATTCAAGTTATATTTATCAATTGACCAGAGACACAACTTCAGGCTAATGCTAATGTTAATGCTAATGCTGTTCTGTGAGTGCCAGACTCAAAGAATGAGTATTAGTTTGAATGGGAGAAGGTTGTGCAGCATTCCTGTCGTTTGACTTAGCAACCAGGTTCTTGAAACCAGGAATATGCTAAAAATAAAACATAAATTAATTTTCTGATAAAGCCATTTAACAATTCAAACTCCCCTGTTTAGATTTGGATTAAGACTTATTTGTACAGATTATTTCTCTGTCAATACATTGCTTAATAAGAACAGCCCAATAGTTTTATCAGAATATCAACATTATTCAGAATATGACAGGAAAGAAAGAAGGATTCAGTCATTATCCCGACAACAACAACTCGGCTTAATCCAGTATATCAAAGTCAACCTGGAGCGACGGCATGTGAGCCACCAATTACTCACTGTTCCTCTCAAAAAAAATTCAAAACGTGCCTCACCATCACATAATTGAGCTGGAAAGTTAGAAAATAGGTGCTTGGAGGCAGGTGAGAGCAGCACTGTGAACGAGCGGTGGGTCCATAATGGGGGAAGCATTCATGCAAACGTTGTGATGGCGTAGCTGCAACAAACCAAGGTTTTACCAGGTTGCACAATAGGTGAGAATATATTTTTCTTCTTTTGTGCAAATTTCTAGAGTAAAAATTTGAAAAAAATAAAAGGAAAGACTCTGTTACCTGCAGGCAGTTCCACACACATGATCGGGAATAGAACCTAATGAGCTGCCAGACCTTGAGTGGGCAGAGCAGACTTACCTCTGGTGGTTGCAGGCTTTCCTCTCTACCAGGTGGTTAGACAAAAAACAAAAACATCAACATGGTTCAGCTCCATGGTCTTCTTTCCATATTTTCAGACCTAGCGGGTTCACAATAGTGTAAAGTTGCGATGTAACTCTAAGTTGGATAAAAGCAGGAAAAAGTGAGGATGCTAGTCGCCTGCAGAAGGTGTTAAAAACAAGGCAGTGTATTCTAAGAAGGCTTATTTTTATTTTTCTTGTGTACTTTTCCAGCCTAATAAAGTCTGAGTAGGATAGTTTTCACTCCAACACTCCTGCCTGGAATACCACTTGTGCTCTGATCAATACTGCTTAAATATTTATGAAAAAAATGAATGCATGTCAAAGCAAACATGATAGAAGAATCTGCAAACTGTAATGTGATAAAGAACCAGGAGCGTTTGTTGGATATTGCTTGGGTCAGTCATCAAAATAAACACACAGTGTATTCCACAGTGTATTTCTTATATCCTCTATTTCATGCTGCAATTTGACATTCCCCGCAGGCTATGGCGTGGTTGTTCGTTTTTTTTTTTTTTGACTGTGATCCATGCACTCACATTTTGAGCTGCGTCGCTGCCCACGGGAGCCCTATGCCAAACCAGTGGGCTGGAGACCATTGCCTGGGCATGCATCCAACAAGGCATCCCGGAGAAATAAGTAGTCTCTATGGTCACTGTGTTGGAACACAAAATAAGGACACAGCTACGTTTATTCCAAACCACTCGTTGGGAATGCAAATTTAATTTCTACTGATTTATTTTTTACGCAATGAGAGGATAGAGAGTGATTTAAAAAGGCTAACAGAAAACATAATATGCAATAAGGCAACTTCAAGCATGTCTGTTTGTGGTACCCAAGGGAAAAACAGATGGTAAGATGGTTAATGCCCAGAAATTGTAACCAGACTCTTAGCTTAAACATATCCTCCTTATACAGAGTAAAATTGGATTTAAAGTATTACTGCTTGTTTACAGGGCCATAAATTGTATGGCTCCAAGAAACATGTCCAAACTACTCGCTGGCTATGGACCAATTAGATCTGGGCCTGTCAATCTGCATTTATTCCACATACATATATGCACACTCACGTATGTTGGGGGTCACAGGATAGAAAACAATCATTAAAGCCAAAGTAATCAATCAAATTCACCCAAATAAACTCGCTAACAAGGACAACCCCCACACCCTCACCTACATAAATATATAAAGACAAAATAAGATATAATGGAGGTGCATTTAATTGCTATAGTTTTGTTTTCTTGACCAGAAATCTGCTGCATGCACTTTAAATATAAAATATATAACAATATCACACCATATTTCTTGTGTCTAGATGTATCTGTCATGTTCTTTAAGCTAAATGCTAACACTTGGATATAATGGCAGATATAATGTTTACCATGCTCACTATCCTAGTTTAGCTTGTTAGCATGCTGAGGTTTGCTGCATGAGTAATAACCACAAGGCACAATTGAGTCCAATAGGAATATAATTAGATTTTGAGCGCATAAAACTCGCCGCCTAATGGTGGCGCTGGATGACTCATCACAGGATTTTCCTAGTCATTAAGATTTATTCTAAGCTCCATGGACATGCTGCTATATCTTATGGCAATCTGTGCAATAGTTGTAATGATATTTCAGTCTGGACCAACAGACAGACTGACAGTGTCATCCCCAGAGTCACGCCGCTAGCTAAAAATACAAAGAGCTCCATCAGCAAGCCTGCATTAACACACTGGTTTGTTGCCATGCCAGTTATGTGGGAAAGAGGGGAAGTAAGTTTTCTGCATGAGGACTGAACATCTGGCAGTGTTGAGATGCTTTTAAAACAGTGTTTTAGCCATTATGGGAGATGAAATATACAACAAACATATCTGATAAGTTGGACCTGAAGGCACCACAGTGGAGAATCTGTGGGGGGAGGTTTATCTTTTTTTGATTTCTTGTCAGATGTTTTCCGAGGTTGAGCTCAAATAAATAAATCCAAACACGCCCGTCACCCTGACCACAGTGTTCTTTCAATACCAACCTTTCAATGTCAAGATCCTACTTGTTTGGGTTGTGGCTCCTTCATGCAGTCCTTTGGTGGCGGGGAAACAGTTTTTCACTTTTTGAGAGCACCCATTTGCATTTCAAGGCCCTCTTCTTCTGGTGCAAAAAAAAAAAAAAAAAAAAAAGTTTGAGGAAGCAGTTTGCTGTGTCTGAGTCTCTCTGTGCACAAAAATCAATCAGTACACCTCCACACCTGTAGTCACTTTAGGAATAAGTGTAAAAGTGGCTGAAAGGGCCTGTATTTGAGTGTGAGAGCAATGGTTTTTCTGCCCTTCTGGCTTCCATAAGTGTGGTTAACAACAGCTATCAGGAGGCTTTTACAAAAGAAACAAAAAAACGGTGGTGTAAAAACTCAGATTTTCCAAAAAGGCAACGCAGAGCGAAGCAAGTATATTTGTATAGCACTATTTAAAAAACAAGGCAATTCAAAGTGTTTTTCATAAATCCTAAAAGTCATTAAGCAAAGTAACACAAGGCAATATAAGAGACAACAAAAAGAAACACTACAATATGGTTTTAAAGAGCACAATAAAATACAAAAAGGAATTTGAGCTAAAATTGAATAAAAAAGGCAATAAAAGTTACATTGCAGCTACAAATCCAAATGCAAAGGCAAATTAAAAGTCTTCAGACCTGTTTTAAAGAACTGACTCACAAAATAACTAACTCTTTAAAAATTCCACCAACACCTGTGCAAATCCTTTCATTATATTTTATTCTCAGTTTAATTTTATAATCATCCTGCTGAAGTTAAGCCATTAAAATTTAGGCCCACAACTCCACCAACATCTGTGGCTTCGTTTGTGGTCTTTAATGTAACCGACTGAAGCTGAGCACTGACTTAATATTTCTTTTTTTGGCTCCAAAAACAATTATTTTAGTTTGATCTTTAATTATCTGAAGATAAATGTGAAACACAGAATCACCACTTTGTTCGATGCTCCTTCTCAGTGCTGCATGGAGCCATAATTACCTGGTAATATCATAGTGCTAATCTGTGTGTTTTCTGCATAATTGTGGGAGGATATTCAGCCGTGATTGACCATAATAAACACACATCTTTCACCACAAAGACTTCAACTTTTCCGGAGTCTTTTATTGCTTTTATTCCTGCCTGATACTGATTCCAACATGTTAACTTTGTGTACCTGCTTATATCCAATACTGATCTGATACATGTAAGGCAGCTCTCACAGTCTCACTAACCTTGGCTGGATGTTGTGTTAAGGACGTGCTTGAAGTTGAAATCACTTGTCATGTATGGATTTTGGCTGTTTGTGCAGTGGAAACCTGTTTGGATGCATGCAGCTGTATGCATGTGATGCTGCTGCTACTGAAAACAGCCTTTACATGGTATTAGATTGCTGCATAAACTTGTGTACTGCAGCATTTTAGGCAGTATCAGGTGCCACTATGCAATCAGTATCAATAATGGAACAATCCTATAAAAAAACAGTTGTTTAGGACCTTTTCTGATTCAATTTTACTTAAAAATATGAATTTTAATGGAGTTTGGGGTGTAGAATCTTGGCTGTGATGCCCCTTGTGTTTTGAACTGTCTTCATGTGGTGGCTCTTTTTGAACATTTCTGTTAAGTGTTTTGTGTTGGATCAGAGTTTCAGTCACAGTGATTAGCTTTCCCTACAGTCTTTTTGCCTCCAGAATCGCTCTCAGTCCTTCCTGGGGTTATCCAGGTCATCTGATGGGGATCCAGGGTCCTGTAGCCGTAGTGCAAATCTGTTTTGTTGGACACTCAGTCATTGGCGAGGTTTGCTGCTGGTTTGCTCTTCCCCAGCTGTCCACTGCTGTGTTTTACAAAGCGGTTGATGGATGATGATTGAAGGTAGACGGCTATCTTGGATATTTTAGCGTGCTGGGTTCTGGCTATAACTCATCTTCTTATTATCACTGAGGAAAATGGTGTATTTTTAGGCTTTGCACCAAGAGAATTCTGGAGAGAAATACCTTTTGCCAGACTGGCCTCCTGTTTCTTTGTAGCTGTTTGTGTTTTTCCAGCGTTTTTCCAGTGTTTCCCATTTGTAAAGTCGTGTCGTTCCAATAATTTTGTTTTAACAAGTGGAGTCTGGTTTCCAACAGTCCTACTTCTTGTAGAAATTTGTGGAAGTCGTCCACAGAAATTGATGCTAAATAGCCACAGCAGTGTTAACAGGTATCTTGTCAGTGGGATTCAGGCAAAAAGCTGTTGGCATCGTGCTTGAAAAAGGAATAAAAAAGCAAACGAGTGTCAGCAGAGCAGAGCAGAGCGGCAAAGCAACTGAGCTCCGCAGGAGGCAGGACATTTGTTTACGGTCAAATGAAAGGAGAGAAATCTTGAGCCTCCCCTTTAGCCATTTCCCAGCACTGCCAGGGACTCAAGACTTAGTAATTGAAATGAAGTGCCAGGCAGAATGAGTCATAGACTGTCAATTAGATAAATTGTCAAAGCATTTGCTCAGTGGGTTCCCAGTCCACACTTATTATCAAATCACCTCAGGTTGGCGTTGTGTCACTTTCCACACAAATCATCTTGACAGAACAGATAATTGAGATAACTGGGATTAGTATTCATGCAGCACTTCGCCACCCTGGTATGAGACTCCAGCACATGTTATCACCTACAGTATGTAGATAATCACTGACGGGTCTCTCAGAGGAGATTCAGCGAACACCGACACCGTCGACACGCACCCATCAGTCCATCTGTCTGTCTGTCTGAGTGCCTGTCTGCCTGTAAATCTAGTTACAAAACACCGCAGTGCTTAAAACTGTACGGTCAACAGAATCCCGAGGAAGACAAGGACATAGATTATGACAGAGATTTTGGCAACAGCTGCCCTCTTGGATTAACAAAAATAGTGGGAGGAAAAAAATAGATTCATGGGCCATTATCCAACAAACACCAAGCTTTTTTTTTTTTTTTACCAGATAATGGGTGCTTCTTTTCACTTTCTGCCTGGTATTTTTAGGTCTTGTTAAAATCTGACTCAGCAGCAACTTTTCTCAAACAAAACTTACCCCCCGAATCTCTAGAAAGCCGCCATCTATCAAGCTGACAATCTATAAAAAAAAAAATGAAGGGATGTGCTAAAGCGGATGCAGTGTCACTTTTGTGGCAGGTGTTAAGGGAAAGATTTGCTTTATTGTTAAAGGTTTTAGTGTGTTGATGCTTTACATCTCCTCGTGACAGTCTTTATATGTGATCTGAATCACAAGAATGGGCAAACAATCCTTCAGCATGCAGGTGATTAGATTACCTCAGGGCAGTTTTGCTGCATAAGTCTTGATATATGCTTTATTATCTGTTGATAAATAGTGTTTTATGTATTGCACGGCTGAATATTAGATGATATTGAGTGTTTGATAGATATTCTTTCAACATTTGCATCCTGACGTGCATGTCCTTTGTGCATCTCTGCTTTAAAAAAAGCTGCTCTCTAAATTCAGATTTTTTTTTCCTCCCTCTCGGCTGGATAAAAAAGCCAGTTTCATCTCGTTCCTTTATTCGGTATCGTATTAATTTCAGCAAGACCTGCAAATCCACTCTGCCATTGCATAATTCATGGAGCCTCTCTGACAAAATTCCCTTTCATGTGGGCAATGTGCCCTGAACGAAAATCCTTGAAAACCTGGATAAGCCCAAATGGCTTATACCTGATGGCGATGCACAGCTGTGCTCAGGTAAACCGCCGTTCCGTCTTGCAAAATAAGGTCAGGAGTGAATGATGTGCTGTTTGATGTCATCAGCTACTAGAAAGCAGGTGACACTCAAAAAGGGTTTTTTGACAAACACAGAGGAGGGATTGTTAACTGTTAAGGCCATCTGGCGAGGGATTCTTTGCATTTAGATATGTATCCGTCTCAGGAGCGTCTTTTTCTTTTCAAGCTGTCTTCTTCCTGCACCTGCGTGAGATTAGAGGTTTGTTGTTGCACCAAAGCAATAAAGCATAAGACACCGTATATCTCTTTTCATTGTAATGTTGCCAGTGAAATCTCTGGACATATATGAAATGAAACCCTTGCCGTGGTTCGCTTTAATAGCAAGCAGGTTTTTTTTATTTGATGGACTGAATGGACCTCCGCCGGAGAAGTCATTAAACTTATCCAATATGTCAGTATTATTACATATACTTCAAAGCAGGACTGGATGAAAACAGGAAAATCAGGGACTGATGTTATTAAAATGATAGCCACATGATTTCTTAGAATAAACTCTAGAGCAAAAATCATGTTTATATTACATTTATATCATTTTTTTTGATCATAATCCTTTTTTCACAGCTGTTCTTTGCCTTATAATTATGCAGCATACATCCACATCAGGGAGCTCCCTAATTAGCATCTTTTTTAGCTGTTATATATCATCAATCTGCGATGCTCCAGACATTTCCCGAGCGGAGTACAGATGCATAGCGATGTACCCACTTAACCTCAGCATGTCCCTTATTCTTCACTTAGCGAATCTCTGCGTTTGCCAGAATAAACCTGCCAACAACATGAGCACCGCGCCACCTATTAGACTGTCTGGCTTTCAGGAGCATTTTTAAAATATGGCCGACTGGTGACACAACAGTCCCTGGTTTAATTACAGGGTGCAACTTTGACAAACCCCCACGTACAAGGCAGAACTTGTTAAGAGGTCTTTGTGGAGCAGCGGTATGAAAGTGAGAAGGTTTTTAAGTCTGTGGTGTTCAGTGTGGCACCGTGCTTCTCCGGTGAGGTGTGAGTTATGAAAGGATTCATTAAGTGAAGGATTAAAGTTATCAGATTTAGATGCACTTCCAAAACTCTGTGATGCAGAGTCAAAGTCTATGTTGGGTTTCTTTCTTAACTTGTTGCACGACTGTAAAAAAACAACAGAAACATTGGAGAAAAAAAGCAATCAGAACAGACAAATATAACATATATGACAGATATGCAGTGTTGGGCAAGTTACTTCAAAACATAATGCATTATTTATTACTTATTACTGTCATTTCAAAGTAATTCGTTACAGTATAATATTACTGTATTTGAAATGTAAGGCATTACACTACTATTGCATCACTTTTAAGTTACTCTCACCAAAATAAC
>JAUZTA010000020.1:10444588-10462393 GCA_034780835.1 Ctenochaetus striatus
ATGTAAATGTTTTTTAAATTGGTGCAAACAGACTAGGCAAAACAAAGAAAAGGGACTGTGGTATTCCCTTTTGCTGAAAATTGAGTACATTTTCAGCCACCAGAATGCACTGCACTTCACTGGACAACTAACCATTCCGACATGTGGGTGACATATTGCAAGTTGGAGGGTGCAAGGTTTTTGCTCATCTGTTTTTAAAGTTGAAACAATATGCTGGACCACTGATAATTATTTTGTATTACAACTAAACAGTTCATTAAAAATGTCTTTAAAAACATTTTAGTCAAGATATAGGCTATGCAGTAATGCATCTTAGTTTGTATTTGATCAGCACTGTCTAATTCTAAAGTCCGAGCAAAATAAAGTGAGCAGTGTTTTTACAGATTTCCATTTTGGACCGATGATATAGTGAACAGTTAGTAATTATTTAATCCTCATTGCTGTGGGACTTTCCTATGAAATGTTCAAGATCACAGTCTACTTGAAGGTACAGGTACAGGTTTAAATCCTGTTAGATTATATGACTTTATATTATATGATTATACAAATTGTGCGATATTATAGCAGCAAGGGCCAGAATTGCTGCATGGACTGAACACTCGAATGCAGAGGGAGCCAAACAAGGAGCTTTTGATGTATTAGCTTATTAAAACTGACTCTAAAGCTAAAACACATCAGGTGCACATCTGCCAAGCCACATAAGTAGCTGATCTGTAAACTAATTGATGCACCTTTTATAGCTAATAAAATTAACTGAATAATAATAATAATAATAATAATAATAATAATAATAATAATAATAATAATAATAATAAAATGAAACTGCCAATCACAAGTCACTTGAGCTGGAGGTAATGTCTTCAAAGTGCTTTTTCTGCCAATTTACCAAACACCAAAAAGGTATTTATCAATTAAAGTGAATTACATTATTATGGAAATGAGATAAGCAAAGAAGTAGTCCTTAAGTTAGAAGCTGCAATTCATCTGTATTTATTTTATAGTGAATGAGTTTTTTGAAAGTTAAACTTTTAACATTTGAAAATAATTAAACATTTACTTTTGAAAAATACAAGATAAATTTTCTGTCAAGTCAAACACACACTATTAATACTATCAAACATTTGCTCTAAGCTAGTGGTGTTAATGTCACATATCCCCATGTCACACAATGAACCAGCAGCACTGTCGGCATTAAGTAAATGTGTCAAATCCAAAACACACACGCCTGTAAAAGGCTCGTCAAAACAGCTTCTCCTATTATTTTCTATACAAGCCTCCACATCAGTGTCAACAAGGCGTGGGATGGCAGCGCGGGCGGACTTGCTGCCCTGCAACAGAATATGCTACTGTCCTAATTTAAAGCATAAACACTGGTTGATGCTCCAGAAAAACAGTGTTCTCTTCGGAGTCAATTTCTCAATTGACACATCTCAGCCACTCTATGGTAATTTTTTCTTCTTTTGTCAGGTGATATGGAAAATAATACACTAGCCAGTATAGAAGAGCATTCTCATTTCCCGTACAAGCAGCCTGAATGATGGATCCTAATACCCATGGGTTGCCAAAACACCTATTTCCATAGCTTTGGTCCATGACTATCAAATATTTTCAAGTAAGCATGCACACTGCAGCTTTTAAACTCCCTCTCTCTCTCTATCCACATCTTTCAATAAAACAGTCTTGTTTCAACCAAGCAGTACAACCCGGAAATAGGCCCTTATCATATGAAAATGAGCAAATACATAGTTTGTTTATAGGTTGTTGTTTTTTCAGATGTGCTAGTATTTTTTATAATAAAAATAGCTTTTCATCACCTGTAGAGCTGTTGTGAGCTAATCCCCTTTACTATGTTATGAAGGTAGAGTGTAAACTATAAACAGACTGCATTTCTATAATGCTTTTTTTGTCTCAAAGTGCATGCCACCCAAGTCAACATTCACTCATTCACACACTAATGGCGGAGGGCTTTAAAAAGTCAGCATTCTTATCAGTAATGCATTAACTCACACATGCAATTTGGGTTCAGTATCTTGTCCAAACATTTCAATATGCAGACTGGAGGAGCCAAGAATTTTACTACCAACCTTTCTAGTGGATGACCTGCTCTACCTCTTTGCCTTTGCATGCATTGCAGTGTCTGTGAACAAGTCCACCATGTATATTCCTGTCTTTTATCATGACACTGCAACTGAGCGAAGGACATGATGTGGCACTTCAGCACTAAAATCTACTTTACCATATGTGAGCCAGAAACACAAAAACAAAAAAAGCTTAGTATGGTAGATTATATTTGAGTAGCAAAGTTTCTTTCAAACTCACAATGTTTTAAACAATGACCTTATACAGAAAGTAAAGGCCAGTCCGCCTATTCACTGACACTGATTTGATTTTCTATTGAGAAAGCTTGCTCTGTCATTCAGCCTCATACACAACCTGAATATTTCCACAGTTCTGCCATTTGTCATTTTCTGTTGCCATGGTTGCAGGGAAAGACAGTGCTCTATGAACACTGGAAATGGAGGAGTAGCAGCACATGGTACATAATCGACATAAACACCCGCACATGCTCTAACACCATATAACACGTTGACTATGTTGGTTTTGAGTGCTTGCGGCCATCCATTCACCCACACAATTCTCAGCCAGTTAAAAAGTAGGCATTTAATAAAAATCTCCAGCTGAGACACATTGCCTCTGCAAATACAAAATCATGTATCTCACTTCAAGGCCAACTCACCATTTTCACAAAGGTGTGATATTCAGATATCTTTTAATGCATATTCTTAGGGTTTTTTTCTTTAAAATACAACATGCTTCTTTACAATATGTAGCTTAAATGATTAAAAGGATTAGATGAAGACTAAATGTATTAAGGTTTACAAGTTGTTCTGTTAATGTGGAACTGATAAGGCACTTTAAATTTATTGTTATTAAATGACATTAGCTCTGATGCTGGTCAATCACCATGCAGCCTTAATCAGTCAAAATAGTACGTACATCACTGTTTTGCATGCAAACTTCATATACAAAGTCAAGTAATGTCTATGTATACCTTAGATACTTTCTGTTTAACCTTTAAATTTACTTTATACAAGACAGCTTTATTCATAGCGTTGGTTACTCTAAGCAATACATGTAAACTTGATTGTTAATGTTACATTGATAGCAGAGACACAAATGCACACAAATATATATGTGTATATATATGTGTATATATATATAGGTTTGTGTGTGGAGGAAAGAAGCATATACAGTGGTCTCTCGTTTATCGCGGGGCTTACGTTCTAAAAATAACCCGCAATAGGCGAATCCGCGAAGTAGTCAGCTTTATTTTTTACAATTTTTATATATGTTTTCAGGCTGTAAAACCCCTCACCACACTAATACACTTTTCTCAGACAGGCATTAACATTTTCTCACATTTCTCTCTTGTTTGTCGTGGAGAAAACTTGCAAACATACAGCACTTCAGAGTCTCACTGCTAGAAATCGAACATTTATGTAAATTTGGCAAGCTGAACCATTCTGTACTGTACAGGAGACACGGCACGGAGGAGACTGATTAACAATGGTCTATGGTCTCTTAGCCAATCAGGACGCAGAACACAATGCGCGTTCATACGCTGTAAAAAAAAAGCATGGAAAATTGCACTAAAAAAAATCTGCGAAACAGCAAGACCGCGAAAGGTGAACCGCGTTATAGCGAGGGAACACTGTACTTTAATGTGGACTGAAGAGGTGCACAAACTCACATCAGTTGGGATACTCAGACAATTTTTACAGTATTTTTTCAATTCTTCTTGGGGCTCCAGTGGCCATATTTGGAGCTAAATCTTTAACCGCCGGTCGATTTTTAGCAGCTACTGTTTCAAATGAATGCAAAATGCATTACTCATGTTCTGCAGGTTTTCCCTGGAAACCTCTCTGCCCGGTCTGAGATGTTTTTCAGCAGCGTTTTAACAGGTGGATATACTTTCCTTTTTTCCCTTTGGAGAGCAGCAAGACATTTGAAGCATACTTTTATTAATCAACCAGAACTCTGCTGCGATGTTCTTTGGAGATACTGTGTTTACAGAGAAGAAGCAGAGACAGGGGGGAGAAACAAAAATAGGATTTAACAGCAGCTCAGACTGTAGTGCTGGAAAGTTAAAACTAATACAGTTCTGACCAACAAGCTAGAAAAAGAGAACTTTATGCGTAAAATTTTAAGCTGTGAGAATATTCTCGACTCGTGTTTGGTATCTCCGGTTCAGCCTCTTTTGACAGTATCTTCTCTCAAGCTGCGAAATTTCACTGCTGCATTTTCTTATCTGGAAGGAGAAAAAAAAAAAAGTTGTGCATGTGCAGAGTTTTTCAGGCTTCAGTTCATATGCAGGACTTCTGTCTTAACACGCTCAACCCAGTTCACTTGATGCATGTTGAACTGTTTTTTTTGTCTTAAATTCCAGCTTAGCGCCTAAGGAACGGCTCACTCGAAAAAAAAACAACAGCAGTGTTTACATCTTAAAGAGTGCTTAGTGGATTAAAACCAACATATGGACTTTCTTTACATCCCTCACATGCACTGGGTGCTTGTGTTGCTGAGAGCGTAATAAATGAACAGTGAGAGATGGGGAGGCTGCAAGCCGCGTCCCACTCGACACACTTCAGAACACGAGATCAAGGCTCGCTCAATTAAGAATAATTTTCCATGGAGCTTTATGCTAAACCAGCGCCATTGCTCCATTATGAGCCAGACCGCCGTACATATTTAATGCGTGCTCGTCTATAGGAGAGACGATCTTCAAAGCGTCAGTGTGTGTCGCAGACGACGTGTTGCAATCCCTCTCCGCTCTAACGTTCACCACTGGGTCTTCTCGACGCTGTTACAGAATGACTCACACAGCTGGAGACTAAAAATAGCCCATAAGTCTCCCTCCTTGGCTCACAATCTCTTCCTCTTATCTCTTTACCCTTCCCTCTGCTTCTGTTTCTCTTCCCTCTCTCTTCATTTGTCTCTCACTGTTTTTTTTTGCCTTCCCTCTCTCTGCATTTTCCACACAAATACCCCAAACTGGTGAATTAGAGTATGAATCATCAGTGTCCTCTGGAAAGGCAAAAAAGAGAAGAAAAAACAAGGGAAGGAGGGAGGAAAAAAGGAAAAGATGATGCAGCACAGCTGGGAAATGATGAACACGGAATATAGGTCATAGGGAGATGATGTTATCAAAGCTTAAATCAGACAAAAGGAAATGATATGGCTTTGTTCCATATTTATTATTATGCAAACCTAACCTACTTTCCCTCTCCCCGTCTGTGCCGTGATATGCTGCTATTATTTTTATTATCTTAAAAGAAAAAAAAAAAGCCAAATCAAATTAATCCGAATGAAAATTGTTCTGTAAAATTGCACTCCACACTGCAGAAATACATCCACCGAAATGCTCTTTTTTTTTTTAACAAAACCGCCCTGCTTTTATTCTAGTTCACTTGCACGGATTTGCACTCGGGAGTTGCAGAGTACAACTGCAGGCTTGTACCGACTGTCACCGAGCTGTTCACCGGAGCAGTTAGTGTTGGGAGTCTGACTCAAAAGCACCTTGACAGCAGCAGCTGATGGAGGACAGATTGTTCCTTTGCTGAAGACTGTGTGTCACCAAACCAGGCTGGAATCAGGATTTTGTTAAATATTATCAAGGAGCCAGGAAGTGATTTCCATCACGTGGTCACAGCAGCTCAGGCTCATTCTCATTTTTTAAAGATATTGATGCTTTGGTAGAAGTCTGGTGTGTTTCATACACAAGCTAAAGGGTGCCTTCTGATTTTAAAAACCAGTCTATTTTAGTATTCCAGGCTCATAGTGACTGCTTCACCCGACAGAGTGACAGATTCCCAAGAGGGGCAGAGGTCAGGGGGAAAGTAGTTTAGGTGGTCTAGAGGAGCGTATTGTCCGGGTTTGAGCTCTGCACAAAAGCAAAAATCAAATCAACGAAACAAACTAAATTGTGTGTGAACCTGAAAAACTGCCACAGTTTCACAAAGTGGAATCTATTTAGATCTTTTCTGAAACCTAACCTTGTATTCTTTTTCTTCCAAAACCTCAAAAAAAGGACTTTTGCTCTCTAAACCTACCCAAAATGCATCTCTTTTGTAAAGTAAACCATGTGTTGAAAGAATCCATGGCAGGAAGGTTTTACCTTGTGCCGTCAGTCGTGTCAAAATCAGGTTCTTATGTGATGAGTTTGGATGGGAACATGTTGGTTAGCTAAGGATTCAGCTTCAGAAATATAAAGTAGGGTTCTGCTTATGTTGAGGTGCAGTAAATGGGCACAGGAAGTTAAAATCATGGACTAATTAAGAATCTGTCAGTCTTTTCAGTCAGTCAGTCCACTAATTATTTTGCCAGCCAACTTATGGTCTTTTGATTGGCTGCAGGTCGATAAAAACAAAATGCTTTTGCCCTTTTTTTAATGGTAGTTTTGTATTACTTTATAAGTCCTGCAGAGTATCAGTTCTGACAACACCGCTACCCCCAAACTAGTTTATTTTTTCTTGTGTTTGTGCTCCTTTGTTTTTTAACTCCCACCTGTAGGCACCTGGTATTTACAAAAAACATTTATTTTTTTCTTACTCCTTTTTTCCCCACAGTTTCATTATTATCCTCCATTGTAGCTATTTTTAAGTGCCACGAGGAGTCGGTCAATATTTAACAAGTTCCTGATTCATGCGACGAAAAGTCACAGTGTGTACAATATTTTTCATTTTGTTTTGAATGAACAGTGAAGGGCTACTATGCATAAGCTGAACTCCGGTTCAACCTTCCAGCCACCAACCTGTTTCTTTCGCCCTGCACCTGCACAGAACTGTACATGTTGTACCTGATGTTTGAGTAATGCCTGCACGCGGCTCAGGCTCTGCCATGTTTTCCATTATTTAACAACTGTCCTGCTGTATAATGCTCAGTCTAACCGTCAGCCCTCTTGTCCTCGCCAGCTAACTTCCCTCCCCACCAATGCCTGGCGCACAACGTTTGTTCATTAGTGAAACCAACAGCTCAGCCCTAATAGACTTTCAGTTGTGTATCCAAGTACGCTGCATTCTCCAAAACATTACAAGTGCTGCTTGGCAAGAACAGCGAGTGGGAATTTCATCCAGTGAATCTTGTTTACTTTTAATGGCTTTAATACTTGCAGTATTAATTTTGAGAGCTATAGCTGCTAATAACAGGCGCAGTTCCATATGACTCAACGCTGGCACCTTTGCTGTTTGTGTAGAAACACAGAAACTGCACCCTCGTATCGAGGAGAAGCAGTTTGGCCATCGTCTGAAGATTGTGGTCACTTAAAGAGCAGCTTGCCATGTTTTTTAGCTCAAACATGCCACGTTCACAAATTCAAAACATACATGCAGCAGCTGGCACCTCCACACACCTCACAACTCTCTCCAACCAGCCTCTTTCAATCATTGTAAGACGTATTGCTTGCACAGATATCACATCTGACAGTCATGAAGAATTCATGGAATTTGCAGGTAGCAGCTCGTCTCCACTTGCACAGCTCAAATCGGCTTTTTTAGCATGCCAGAATTTAAAGACTATACATTAAAACATTATAGATTTCATACAGAATATGTATTATCGGTTTTAAAGTTAAGAATTACTGAATTTTCTCTGGAAAAAGGAAAATATCATATTTTGCAATCAAAAAATTGGACGAGCATCAGCCAAAAGTGACTGCAAATATTATTTACATCCTGGAAAAGTGGATTTTTTTATACCTCTTAAAGGCTATCTTGATATTTTGAATATGCATTTAAGCAAATATAAAAAGAGATCAGGTAAATGTGACTGAGTCTTTCCTGCATAAAGCTGACCCTCGCAGTGCAGAATCAGGGAGGTGAAAAGTGCACTTGGGAGGATTTTATGTACAATGCAACTCACCTCCGAAACGTACGTGACAGAGCACGAAAAGTGTGCAGGAGAAGCTGCGGTGACTCGGTTCAGAGGCCAAAAGTATCCAGGGGAAATGAACACAATATGACATGGGTGTTGTGTTAGTGATGGTGCTGTTTTGATGCACACCGAGCTGCAGCTACCTTGGGAAACATCAGCCATATAGTGACATAATTTGCTTTGCGTGACTCATGTCTCTCCTCCCTGCAGTGGCCTGTAATCTGTTGCCATCACTTGTTTTTCTCCCATAAGCAACCTCTACTTTTGTCCCTCAGTATATACTGATATCGTATTTCACTTCATCGGATCTCTGTGTTATTTTCCACGGTCAGAATTGAATTGCTGCCATGTAAAATGTGTTACTATCTATTTACTTACCATGTTTCAGCATCGCTGGATTTTCTCTTCTTTCCTGAGCTTCTTAATAGCTCTTGAGAAATTTCTACCACACTGTGCATTAGATTCTCCTTCACTCAGGAAATATGATTAGTAGGCAGTCCCAGTTGCTGACTGCGTAATTACAATACCTGCTGCCTTAGTAAATCAGACATTAATTTCACACAGATTGCAAGTGCATGCTGCATGAAAGGCACAGCCAAATATCCACTGCATCTCTCGTGTATGTGCACTTTGTCCTGAGCTGCGTTGTTATTACAGTATGATTGCTTTTATTACTGTATGCTTGACTACTTTCAAGGGCTTTTTCTGGTATTTGTGATATTAAGTTATTCTGCAAATGTGAGGCTTGTTGACTAGGTCATTTTCGTTTGTTGGCTTTGTTTTACAAACAAAAGGTCGATGCTTTCTTTCGCTGATCGGACCGATAAAAAGTTGTGCTTTGTCGAACGCTTCCACTGTCTAAACAGTGTTTTTCCTTCAGAGTCTTACACAGAAATAGGAGAGAGCGAAACCACTCACTAACTAGCTCCCTTGTTGCTGCAACAGTTGGTGTAACAATCAATAAAGCATGGCCGGCTCTGCTCCGGGAATTATCAGCAGTGCTGGAATACATCTTTGACCAATCAGATTGCTTGGATGACAGTACCTGTTGCGTAAATTATCTAAAGGCCAGGAGACAGCTGAGTCCAGCACCATATGCTAGTTGGGTGGATAGATGGATGTGTGTGGTGGATGTTTGTGTGAGATTTCTCACCAACCTCCATCTCATACCGAAACCTACGGATAAGGTGTCTGTTTGTCAGTGAGGTACAGACTCCAAGTCCCTTCCGATTCATTTTTGATTACCGCTGTGCCTGTCAGTCATCTGGTTTAAAGGTAAACTGTCTCGGCCATGTTATGTCCTAGAGACATTTTGGCTGGACAGACTGGTTCTTAAAAGCAACTCAGCTCACCCAAGCAGTGGAAACATCAGGTGTGTCGGGTAAAAATCTGGAGTGTTGCACCGCTTAATCGCTCTTGGGAGAAATTAGATTATTTTCACTGTGGTTTTACCAGGTTTTAGATATGCTAGCAGCATGGCTCTTGCTTTATCTAATCAATTATTGATTAGATTATTGCAAAACTTTGTACAGACATTTTTTGGCCCCAGAGGATGAATTTAAAGGACTGCTATGATCCGTTTTAGCGCTACAAGTGAGCTGACATTTTTAGCTTTTAGGGAAAAATTGCTGTCAACATTCAGTTGGAATGCAATAAAAATGTTGCAAATATATAAAGGTTGTCACCTTTTTTATTTTAGCTTGGAGCAGAGAGGAGTGGAGTGGAATAAGGTTCATCATTGATGATTGATTTACCCAGAAAACAGTACAAGAAGTGAAGAGAGTAATTAAGGGGTCTGTACTTTGTACAATTATTATCTAATTGGTTATAGAGCAACTCTCACTTGCTTTAGCTTTATTGGGAGACCTTGACCAAAATGCATTTCTCTGTCGCTGTCTCATTGAACTGGCTTGTTTGGGCAGCATGGGAGACGGGGATGGATTGAGAAGGTGAAAATGTGTGTTAACAGCAGAGGCGTAACGGGTGGAAACCCTGTAGGTATTCATGGTACCCAGAGGATGAATGCAAATTGGCTGTGGTGATACTTTTTGAGTAGAACTGGAGTTTTGACGAGCAGGTTAAAGTTTTTCATGCCACTTATCTCTTAATTATTGGTTTCAGTTCATACATTACTTTGGTTTGTGACTTGCTAAACAAATTTGATTTCCATCACTGTCAGCTGAGCTTTGTTTTAAGCGCTAATTAGCATGTATTAGCATGCTAACACAGTAAACTAAGACTGAACATGGTGCATATTATAGGCCCTCCCTCTGCAGGCATGGTAGCATGCAGACATCAGCATCTTGTCTGAAGGACGTCCTCACTGAGCTACTAGCATGACTGTCAGCCTGGCTTTGCGTTTTGGACAGGCAACCGATGAACAGCAAACCAGATGCTTTGTAATGATTGATTTTTATTATATTACATACAGTTGCATTGAGGTTTTAGCCATCCAACTAACGGCTGTGTCCACTGTGATTAAGAGCCTGAATTTTGCAAAAAAAATACTCCATGTTTTGCCAATATTTGAGGTAACAGCCAATAGTGTGTCAGCTAGCATAGTTTCTGTGTTTCCTACCAGACTGGATCAGGTTAATTGTAAAAGTCATAGACATGTATCAGTGTCTCATGCTTGTGGAAAGACGGGATGAAGTGCACGCATGCATACAGCAACCAGACAGCGTGCATGGTACACTCGAAATCTGTCTATCAACGCCCCCACACACACACACACATACGTACACAAACACAGTGTTGTGCTACCATTTCTCATTCCCTTCATTTCTCTCCGTTCTCTCTTTTCAGCTTCCAAGAGCAGAGTGCGGGGAGTCATTTGCTAATTGGTTTTGCTGAGGAAACGTATTCGCTCGCCTCCCTCTCCTCAATACCCCAGGGCTCTCCTTCTCTTAGATGATTCCCCTGTCTCTTGCTCCTGCCAACTCAGCCGAGCATTCACCGAGCCTTGTTATTCTTCTGTGCAGTGTAAATCTGCGGTGCTGCAGGGCCTTCAGAAACACTTCCCTTAGACCTGGAATCCATAAAGTGTTTAAGGGAGGGACTTTATTGTATTACGCTTGTCTTCCAGAAATTGTAAATGATACGACTTTGGCTGACTTTTGGGACGAAAAGAAAGAATCGATAAGTAAATGTTAAGTCACGATCGCTTCCAAGATTAAGGTTGTAAAACTCCACATCACAGGGTTTTTCGCAGAGGATTTCTGCAAGTTTTCTCAGGCTTCACAACATGGGGAGGATTTTCAAGTTTGGTTTTCTAATTAATTAGTTCAGGAGGTCTTTTTACTGGCATGAGCATGTGCAGTGGGAACATAAAAGCAGCAAACTCTCAAATCCAATGATGCCCCTGGTGAGGGAACTGAGAGTTTATATTTGTGCATGGCACTGCATGAACCAGTTTCCTCTTATTTATTAAGAAAAAAAAGAAAACAAGAAAGACAGACTTTTGCCCTTCAAATTGAAGAAAAGTAATTATATGATACAGATAGAGGAGTTCTATTTAAAGAGAATTGTCACCAACCAAAAGTGGAAGGGAGGCTCTTGGTGACTTATTGGTTATGGACATTAATTTATTGCAGTGTCCCTGGAAAGTCCATATCAAAGAATGTTTTACTGCAGTCTAGGAGGTTCAGAGTTGCCAATGTGCAGCCAAAAAAACAGCCACTTCATGCCTCTCGGATAGTCTGAGTGTTAATAAATACACTGCAGAGAGCCTGTGAAGATGATAGAACCTTCAATCATTTTATATGATCCCTCCATGTAGTTTAGTTAGCCGTTAGCTAGCTGCTAAACTGTTATTGTTAGAACTATCCATCCATCCATCCATTATCTTTAACAGCTAAGTCCTTTGCAGGATACTGGGGGGGCAGAGCAACCCTAGATATACGATACATGGAGATAAATGATGATTTACCCTCACATTTACTTCTCATGGCAGTTAGGAGTAAATAATTAACCTGCGTGTCTTTGGACTGTGGGTGGGAACATTGAGTGCCTGGAGGAAAACCCAGACAGACCCCATGATGCATTGCAGTCAGATTTGTGAACTCTCTAAAAGATGAATGCACTGCTGTTTTGTGTGAGTGAGAGTCTCTTAAATCTCATATGAATTACTTGAAATCTTATGTAGGGATGTCTAATGTCAACACTCTCAGTATTGTTTTGGCATGTTTTATATGCACTATGCACATAAGAATACACTGCACAGAAAGCAGATTAACATGCAGTTGTGTTGCAGTGGGTGTTGGATTTATTCACACATGTAGTTGGCTCATCCAGTCCAAGCAAACCATCATGCACATGTGCATTTATGTGCAAAAGTCTTGTGAACTTATATCACACAGACTCTCCCAGCTTTGCAGAAGCATAAAGTTGACATTTAAGCACATCATTTAAGCTATACATATTAAATCAACCTTAAGCAGATAATGGTGAAACTGTTCAAACACATCTATTTATAGTGATTTTGTTATAATACATAGTGTTCCAAGTATTCAAATAAAGACACATCTGAAGCTTCTTCATATAGAAGTTTTAAAGGTAAGTTTTTCTTAGAACTTATGCAACCTTTTCAGTTTTACTGCGTTAACATGTTGTTTGTACTGTCAATATGTCTTGAGCCTCAGCAAGCTGTTTTCCCCTCCTTCATGGTGTATGAAACAAAACAAATCACAGATGGACACATCTGCTCAGGGGGGATTTATGATTTTGTGAGGAAGAAAAAAAAATACAGTGTCCTTAAAACATCCTTTGTTGCGTGACGGCGTCGAGGTACAAGACAGATGAGAAAACATGGGAAAGTGTTTGTTCTTATTACAGATTTCTTTTTAGTCAAGCCTCGAGCATTCTCTTAGAGTCTTGTTAGAGATGATAATGAGAGGATTGTGGGTCAATTGGCAAACCAGGCGTTCAGTCACTCATGAAAAAGAATCAAAATCAGTTTATTTAGCCGGTATTTCTGCATGTAACTGAGCTGGATTTGAAAACTTTGCATGTGTTCAGCTCTGTTTCCATCCATCAGTACCTGACCTGATTATAGATCCATTTGCAGCAGCGATGAGACAAACATTTCTTTTTCTTCGATAATCGTGCCAAGTGTTTGCTTTGAACCTGCTGAAAGTTGTTGCTACCATTAGGAATTGGAAATTTTTCTTTTTAAAAAAAAGGCAGGCAGGAGCAGACACCCTCAGTGTCATCCTCTTGACAAGTTCACAGATAAACTCTCAAGTTTCACCCGTGTGACTGCCACTGTCTCGTCGGTCCCTGGGTGACAGAGAAGAAGTCGTGGCCTCGGGGTTATGTGCGCATCTTAGAGCCGAGATGAAATTCCATAGGCAATGTTTTGTCTGCTGTCATGCGGAGCTTTATTTACACCCTAAGCTCCTTTGACTTTTGGGACTTTGCTGCTGTCTTACTACTCATCACATCTCTCTTATACTGAGAGAGACTGTGCAAGAGAATTTTTTTACTTGATTGTAAAAAAAAGGAGCCAAATCTTTACTATCTTTGTAAAATATATGCACTATAAGTTGTGCATTTAATGTATTCTAAGATTAAATGACTACAAAGGAAAGGAAATATTGAATACAATATACCACTATGGATTAAAGTAGGTGCGATAAAAGCCAAACCAACCCTAAAACACGCCAGATTTATTGCATATAAAACTTGCTTAAAATTATAGATGTCAGAATGAAAAATGGGATACAAAGTGATGACTATGTGTTTTTACTTTGGTTCTATTAATGTAGGAGGAGACCTTAAATGGGGCTCTGTGAGTTTAACCTCCTGGGATGAACCTTCGATATAAAGCCTCACAAAAAGAGGGGGCTGCACGAGTTCAGGGCCTCATGCAAGGTAGAAGAGATACGATTGGAAGCACCTCCTCCGGCAGTGCCAGCCTCTGATGGACAAACATTGAAATCACCACTGAGGCACTGCCTTTGTCCCAGGCCTCAATTTGCCCAGGGCTAAGAATGCTAAACGTACTGCGCTTAGCCGCTCGTTCCTGCCAGCGCTTCCTGCCAGCGAGGCCTTAACCTACAAGGGATCAAACCGTGCTGCATCAACAAACTCCAGGCCACGACGGGGACAATGCACACTGATGTTGCTGTCATCCCAAGCCTGTAAGCCCCTTGAAGAGGCCGGCATGACGCTGCCGAATGTCCCCTGCAGCAAACTCTCCCAACGACCGGGTAGTCTGCTCACAGCTGCTGTGGAAGCTTCTTGCCAGCAGTGGAGATATCAGCGCTGTCAGATGAAGACAGGATCCCATTACCTCCCTCATCCATCAGCCCATCCTCTGCCTCATCTTCTTCAAGGAGGGAGGGGAGATGGACAGGAACAGATTGTCCAGCCTCACCAGAAAATTGGCCTCACTCCGGCTAGCTGTCCTCCACATGGACCTCACACAGAAGCTTAGCTTTCGTAAAATAATCCAAGCATTTTAAATGCTGGCCAGTCGCTGCTCAAGGCTCGATCACATCACCGCTGTGCCAAAAGGAAGAGTGGGGATCTCCTCGTAGTCAGGAGACTCTCAAGCAACAGGAAATAAGACAAATTTTAAAAGTTATCTTACAACATGTCCTCTTGTCCTTCTCTGAATGGAGCTAATGTTGGCAAATGAGTGATAAGATCTGCTGAATTAAAATGTATGGAGTGATTCTTTAAAGCTGTTATTCATGGATTCTTCCCAGGCTGGCTGTCTACGAGTGTGTAATGCAAATTTCCAGTGCGTACACGGAAAAGTGCAAGGTTAAACCTCCAAAGCCCTGCAGATAGTAAATCAAATTGTGCTATTTGACCAACTACAAGGGGTGATAGATCAGGTCGTGACCTCAGGTAGAAGAAGATGAATTGTACAGCGAGACAGCAGTGTCTACAAGAATGGACAGCGTTGACCCTCCTGCAGTCATCTCTTTCTGCCACGTCTGATTTCAGCATCCCACTTCTCACCAGGCCGGACAAAACAGGCTGCTCTCCGAGTGCTAGGCTTCATGTTCTTCCATGGTGAGCCCTTTTAACGGATGTAGGGGATGACAGCATGAGGCCAACGTCCTTTTTTTAGAAAGCTTACTGCCAACTTTCAATCAACTGAAACAGAAAAACCACAAAAGTTATTAAATTCAAACTTCCTGCATAATCAACCAAAGTGTAGAACTGCACGTGCATGTAAGGAGATTTATATAACTCATATCCTTCTACTTTAGGCCACGAACTTATCAATCACCACTGTCTGCTGCACATTTAGCATGCCGCAGAGACAGTTTGGATTTAAGTGCCAAAAGCTGTACGTTTAAAATGCATTTTTTCTCCTTTCTTCAATATTTTATGACCCTCCATAAATTTTACATAGCAGTTAGTCTCACTCTGCACACATTTGTGTTTGCAAATTAGTATTTTAGAAGTTTAGGAAGCAGCTATAGCTTTATAGCTCTAGTACTAACACTTTGATGGAGATTCGAACTGACACGTCAGAGTAAAAACATGAGACTCATCTGTGTGCTAGATTAGCTAGTTCTCTGCATCTGAACCTACATTAATAAATCTCAACACCTCATGCTAACATTCCTTGGCATCTGGAGCTGAAAATAATGAAAGCATAATGTTAATTATATAAAACATGGCATAGTTTGCACACTTAAATTTCTGTTCACTCTTTCAGTTTAAGTAAAGTGTGATTACTTTCAGCTTAGTGGAGAAACAGGCGCCAGCTCCTCAACACAGCAGCCCAGATGTCATGTACATACGATGAAAACACCATGGCTGTGCAGACGACGGGAACAGCTGTGCATTTAATCCACTGCATTATCTCAGGATCAAATTTTAATTGCCTTACTGTCTCGAGGTGACAAATGCTTTCTTTTTTCTTCTATACCCAGTGAGCCAGAAAGTACGTAGACAAAGTTTAGGAGACGAAAGACACTCTCTGAATCTCAGAAATTATAATGGAGCCCTACATGCATCCAGCAGGCGATTCGAGGCAGGATGCCATCCCATCACTGCATCCCCTGGTTGCAGAGAGAGTGCAAGAGAAAAGAGGTTGTTCAGTTGAATACATTAGTCTGTTCTGTCTGACTCTCTTGTCTTTTTCTCACTGAGGTTTGTGCAAGTTTGAATCTATGTCTCCAACCATATCAGCCTAACTGTGCTGTGTATTAATAAATCAATGGTGGTGCAGCTGAAGGAATACCTCGACTGCATCTAATAATACTATCTTGTTGTTTTGTTTTGGTGTTCAGAGCTCTTGTGAGAATTAGTATCTGACTTTATCAGCATGGTAGTGGCCAAACAGAAAATTGTGTTATAACTTCCCCGTCTCTGGGACAGTCCCAGTGCGAGTGTCCCTGGGTTAGCGTCGTAGATAAACAGATTGATTTGAGTAACCCAAGCTGTTCCCCTCCGTCTTATGTGTGTCCCCAGGCCCCGACCAACTGCTGCCTGACTCATTATTTAATAAAAAACCACTGTGTTTCACCACACTTAGCGTCTCAGCCTAGCGCCTCGGCTATGAAACAGAGAGACAGCAGATCGGGCAGCATGCCAAAACAATCATTTTTCTTACTGGATTAAAAAGATCAGTGAGCTTATTGAAAGTAACTAATGCAAAGATGCCCAATTACTCCTTTTTTTATGAATAAATTAGAAATAAAAGGCAGCATTGAAAATAGTCTTATGTTTGCATTAGCCTGTTAGCTTGTTTGGATAAAACTGCATTTGAGTTTTTATTACTTAAAGCAAGTCGCTGCAATATCATGATTTTTTAATTAGGGACTTTTTTCAGTGTTTAGAGACAAATTAACTCGCAATCAGCACTTGAAAACTGGTACATGACTTTCAGTTCAGGCAAGCTAACACATTCAGGTAGCATATCTGTAGAGTACATAACACGACAACTGCCATTTAAAGGGGTCTTTTTACATTACCTATTGGGAAAAGCCATTTTTTAGAGTATTTTTACAATACCTAAACAGTAAACTAAACGCCTCTGAGGTTGCATATGTTGTTCAGAGGGCGTTTAGTTTACTATCATTAGCCTTGAATGTGTTGACTTTTCTGCCATCGCACAATCTATGGCTCATAATCTGTATCTCGGATGCAATATCCCATTAAAAGCTCTTAATAAATGATAATATTTGATTACTAGTAAATCTAAAATCAAAAAAAGTGCCAAGGCTCAGTGCACACAGCCTAACAAGTTCTTTCAGCGTCAACCTGAAGTAGATGAAAGTCAATAGACGCAGAGGTACCTGAGGTGTAGTGGAGCTGTGCTTGCAGGTACTCTCTTAAATTTCAAGGAGAGTTGTTCGCCGCTGACACACATTTATCACCCAGACACAGTTTCCATTTCAATTTTATGTTCTTGTCCCTGTCTCTCACATATCTAAAATAATCTGAGTACTTCCAGGACGTAAAGGCTGTCCTCTGTGCCTAACGCCAAGACAGGATTGTACGTCTTCCAGCTGTTTAATCAGCAAAAGCAATTAATCCATCGACCTCTGGTAGGGACACAAAAATGATTTCTGTTCAAAAACTAAGGAGAATAATTATAAAAGTAAGAAAAAAATATGATTATTAAAAACAAGTTATCTTCTCATGAGCTCTCACTCATATTAGCTTGTTTCTTAGCCTTGATCTGCATGCGTTGCTTGTTGAAGTGGCTGCTCGGAAACCCTCTCACTATTAGTTACATTTCAGTAATTGTGTGTCTCTTTAGTTTAACATTTAGAGGATTGCTTAATTTAGCTACAATGCATATGAAATAATCAAAAATGAGTCCCTGAGCCACTGCTGATGAAGTTCTGTCTAAAGCCATAATTACCCAAGTGGTGCTTATTCTCAAAATCCCCCAGTCCGGTTTTA
>JAUZTA010000020.1:10563667-10576311 GCA_034780835.1 Ctenochaetus striatus
ACTAAGAATTAAGTTGTCTTTTTGACTTTTTTGTTAAATAGAGACTAAACAAACAAGATATTTGTCTCTTCCTGCTTCCAGTCTTAATGCTAAGCTAACCAGTTTCTGTGTCTAGCTACATTTGGTGCACAGACATGTGAGTGGTATTAATCATCTCATTTAATGGCTCAAGTGAAAGAGTGAATTTCATGCATACATGCACAGTGAATGAATAAATAACGTTCAACGCCAAAGAAAAGACTGTCAGGTTGTCTTTTGTCTTCAAACTATTAACTTTAGCGCTCTGGTAGCAAATCCTTTAAGGCCAAAGCAGGCTGTAAGCTAGCAGTAGAGACCTGCACACCGGAAAGCTGCAGGCTGAAGTCGACACACACTTCACCAGTTGGTTTTCAGCAAACACACCCTCTCTCTCTCTCTCTCACACACACACACACACACTCAGCAGTAGCCAAGCAGCCGAGGCCCTCAGATATGCTGTTGACAGAGATTATCAGCACAGTTCCCTGGCTGCCTTTCTCTCTCCGCATGTGACAGAGTTTACTTTGGGCTCGGACTCGGCCCCGACGTGGCTCCACCTGGTCCGAAACGAGGGCGAGAGACTTTCAGATAGGGAGAGCGAGGGAGGGATGAAGAAAACGAGTTCAGAAACTGGAGAGGGCCTCATAAAGGGAAACATTTGCAAACCGGAAGGGAGTTATGTAAATGGGTCAGTCATTAAGGCCTTCTAAAAGAGAGGAGGCCAGATTGGGGCCAGGGGCAGGCAGGCAGGCAGGCAGGGAACATAAACCCATTATGTGAATAGGCTTCTCTGTTCAGTGTAAGCTCCTCTTTCTTTTGCCCTGCTTTTTTTTTTTTTAAGGCTCAGATTTTTTGGTTTCAGGATACAGTCATCACTCGGAGGCTAATATCAGCAATAGGTGCACACTTCCCAGAGTATTTTTAAAGCAATCATTACAGCATTTCGGCTTTTTTACTCGACTCATCCTTTCAGATCAGCTTCCCCCGGTGGACACTGATTGTTATTCAGTTTGCCTCTGTGTTACTTCTGAGCTACATCAACACCGCAGGACTTTGTGGTTAATTCAGAAAACCTAAGCAGGAACATTTTTTCCATTTTTCACTAAGATGAAGCAGATATTAAACACCATTTGAACTAATAATGTAGGAAAAGTTCTGTCTATTTCTTTGTAAGTGACTGAATTAAGTCATGTTTCTATTAAAATAGAAATCAGATCTAGTTTTCGGTTTGTAACGCTAGCCAAAACTAGATCTGACAGCCAAAATGAGAACGTGTATGATGACAGATGACATTAAAATAGGTCAAACCAAATAATTACATTCAAATGCAAGGCAACCAAATTTTGGAAATTTCTTGCTGATCAAAAGATCATCTGACCTGACTTGTGAGCAAAGCAAATCATGTGTAATTCAAAAGGAAAGTTGTGGTTTTTTCTGATTAATAGTAATAATAATAGCCCCACGCTTCAGTTGCGTTTCAACCTTTTAACCCTGGTTCATAGAGGAGTGCCTGGTTTGATATTTCCATTGCTGCGGGTTTTGACACATCGCCCCCTGCCACCCCCTCCTCATATGTGGGCAAAACACAACATTTACGTGTGTGGAGGGGTGGGGGACTGCCGTGATTCACCGATGAGATGTTGAAAAAACACACTTGAAAGTGATGTTTTAAGGGAATCAGCAGTAGAGCTGGCAAGCTAAGCTAACTAGCATCATCTCTCTGAGTTTAAGCTAGCATAGCTGGCTGTCTTTGCTAGCTCTAATCAATGATAGACCCCCAAAAATGTTGAACATTTAGGCAAAAGATTGTGTTTGGAGATCATACAGGGTTATGATGTCTTTGAACCAGAAGTTATTCACCATCCACTGTGGATAACACACATGCCAGCCTGAGGTCAAGATCATTTTTCCACCAATATGTCAAGAAAGCTTTATTTTCCTTTGAAAAATGTGCACAATAGCTTTCATATTACAGTTTGAATTCAAGCCCTCAGTTTGCTTTGAAGAGAGCGCTCGCTGGAGCGTCAATCAGAACCTGAAACCTCCTTTCCGACAGCTAAATTGGTGGGTTGCATGTGATAATGTTTGTAACTTTCCACAACGGGCAATCCGACAACCACACCCACCTGATGCAGTCAGCGGCCAGATTTGAGAAGGTGAAGACAGGGTTTGAAGTTATCTCTTAAGCTTTTTTTTATTTTGGTTTGTTGAGGCAATTACCTTTGATGCCTTTTCACATGCAAAACCGTGAATACCTTCGAGGAGAGTCTGTCCAAAAATGTTGGCAGGATTTCCGAACAAAGACACGCCAGAAGCCAAAACTTCTGATTTTTTTTTTGCTGTGTTTTCAACTGTGGCCATTCAGAAAAGAAGGTAACATAAGAATACAAGACATCCTGTGTCTGATGTGACAACTACCAGAACTCTGTGTACAATGTATGCAGGAAGCGGAAGAGCAACACCTGAGCTCAGCCTGTTAAGAGGCAGGAGGCAGCTGGTAGCTTCAAGGACTTCACAGTGAACAGACAAATGTGGTATGGCACTCAGAGGCTCCTCTCACAGTGCAGCTAGTGCTCAGGTCTTGGCCCTGAGGAAGGTCATCAGTCTTGCAGACTTGCTTGCAGTACTTGAGTCATTTTGATTTTTCGTCCACCGATACAGGAAATGTTGTTTACCGGCTGAAAAATGATCCAACTCACACGATGTGCAATATTATTGGGCTCAGCTTTAATATAACTGCCAGAGGATGTCACTGTTGTCAAGACTCTGAGGTGCAGAGGGCATCGGGGTGAATTGGATTTGGATTTTTTTTCTATTTTTTATAAGATTGGTGGCTGCAGGAGCATGAAGATCACAGCAACCTCATGGTACTTTTTACTGCAGGGCCCTTCAGCTGTAAAATCTACACTAGAGCGAAGCCTCAACATACATTCTGTGGTTTGACTTACAAGCAGCCATAGGTGAGGGGATTGTGTGCAACCGGTGCCCCCCTGTGGTAAAAAATGCAATGACAATATTATCACCTGGCAGGTTTCGAACATAACACCCGCTTATTAAAATCATTAAATAATTGTCGAAAACCAAACCAAAATCACAGAAACCATCTTTGAGAAAAGTTTATTTGATGTGCGCTTCAGATTTTTTTAGTTCGGCCATGTCCCAAAGTTAGCATAGAGAGGTGGGATTAACGAGCTGTGCAACAGTCAGCCACCAGGGGGCAATAAAGATGTTACAGTGCAGTTCATGTTCCCCTTGGAATGGATTTTAATGACTTTAGTGGTTTTCAAGTTTTCATTTAAATGCAGTTTTAATATGGTCTAAAAATCTAATCAGATTCCTTTAAACCTCCACTAATAAGCCTAATCTGTATTTAGTGCTAATTAACATACGTAGACACGCTAACATGCTAAAATAAGATGGTGAGCATGATAAACATTGTATCTGCTTAACACATTAGCATTGTGACTGTGGGCTTGTTGGACACAGCAGGTCTTTAAGCTGAATGCAAACATCAGCATTCAAAGTGCAGACTCACCAAGCTGCTACACGATTGCAGCCTCTTAGCAGTTTTTTTGAATTAAAAAAGCTGGTTATGTGTTGAGATTAACAGATTGTCTGATTAAAAGACACGTAGCACAATATTCCCAACTGAGGACGTGCAACTTCTCATGAATTCATACAAATATGGTGAACTTTTACGTCAAAGTTTGAGAACAAAGCAACACAGGAAATATTTAGATCTTGTGATGAAGCAAAAGAAGTGACTCTCATCTTTGAGAGAAACTTTGTTATCAGGTACCTGTATGAGTTTTTATTGCAAACACATTTGTCATCTAGGTTGTATCTGATAGGTTAACCAAGCCACATGTTTCTCAGTTTTAATAAAGTTTCCATTGTGGGTTTGAGTGTGTCTATTTTATCAGATCATACGTTTATTTTTGGCTGCAACCTAAATGTGTTTTTGCTCACAGTTTGACTGTTTTGATACAATTTTTAGCTGACAGGGAGTCTCTTAAAGGCCTAACAGATTTTTCGGCCCCTTGACCAGCGGTGTCTTCTCACATAAAATCAAGCTTTTAGACACGGGCAGCTGTGTAAGGACAGAGGGCTGAGTTAATAGCCTGAGACACCAGGGTGTGAGGACACATCGATCCTGCAGAGACCTAAAAACACTCCCAGAGAAGCACTAAAGAGTCTCTGGCTTATATTTATCAAGCTTCTCCAAGCGGGACGGCTGAACTCGGATCAGTGGTCGGGTCACACCACCATTTAAACTTCAATAAAATTACACAAGTGAAATGGGTCACAAATCCTCGCTGTAGCACGGCAGACCTTTAGAGACACAGGGCCATAAAAATAAGACATCAGATGATCAGTGAATGGAGCTTTTTACTTAAGTGGTAAAAACGGGAATTACATTAATATTTTATGATATCTGACTTTTATATTTCACAGATAACAGATATCTGCTTTTTAAAGACGAATCATTCAATTTTAATGGTCCCAAACTGGATTTGCACTCCCAGACTTAAGCGATATCAGTGTGGCTTCATGCATACAAACGCTTTGCCTCAAAAATCGTGACACTTTCATCAAATATAAAGGATTTCATGACCTTGATATTATTATGATATGAATATTTGCATGTTTTTGTTATTTTTCTCTTTTTTTAACCTTGTTACGTTATCTGTGTTGGTATTTAAAATAATAAAAATGAAAAAATAACAATTCCAGTTAAAAAAGCAAGTTAAAGACTAAGTTTTCAAATAATAAAAAAGCATAGCTCTTTTTATCTCAGCAAAAAAGAAAAAATCTTTATGTTGGAGAGAGGCTCATAAATTTAAATGATCATAAACTGACAAAGGAAATGCAATAAAGTCAACAGGCACCAAAAGGAAAAGTTGTGCTTGTATTGAAGTTTTTGAGAGTTTTGAAACTGATAAGAGTTCTGACCCAAATAAAGAGAATGTGCTGATCTGCTTATTACTATTACTATAAACACTATGGTGGGATATTACAAGAAGTATTTGGCTCCATCTAGTGGACTCAATGAATAGAAACTCAAGGAATGTGGTCTCATTTTCGATGCTGTCAATATTTAGAGGATACGTTGGAAATGAACTTGATTTATTGAGCACTATTGTGCAAAATGTCAAAATGTGGTGCAGGAATAAAGATGTAAGAGTATAGATTATAAGTGCAGGTTAATGTGAGAGTTAAGAGGGCAACATGTTTGAAGGAGTGAAGTAAAATGATCTGGACATAGTTGACCTTCAAAAGGAGGCCGTTAATTACCACAGGAACCTAAATGTAAAGGGTTGGTACCTGATTCTGGCACAATCGCACTCAGTTCGCACCTTTCTGAGAAAATATGGAGGCTCACAGGGGTCAAAAGGCTCAAAAGTATCAGGGGCCAAAACATGAAGTGCTTTAAAAGTTAAGAGCGAAACAATTACAGCTGCTTCATATCAACAAAAGGTTCAATGACTGTGTGTATTTTGAAAGAGGTCACTTAAATAGTCTAACCCACTGAGAGTGAGCACCCTCTGGAGTGTTTTGGTCTCCAGCTCTCCATTTTATTGTTTTGTTTTTATCTCACCATGCTCATCAGTGCTGTTTCCAGCAGCAGTAAGCCGCTGTTCTGAGTCAAAAAGCTCTGATAAATCCACTGTATGCTCCCGTACAGCGCTGCCAAGTTTCTCTTCGCCCTTAGCAGCAAAGGTTCAGCAGCCAGAAAGATGGTTGGACTTTTGGGACATTCGTTACTTCAAGCAGTTGTCGTTTGGACGTTATACTTTCAGGTCATTTCCTCTTTATTGAGCTGTGAAGTGAAGGCCAGGGGAGATAATACCACAGAGAGTGGCAGGAGAAGCTGGTTGAAGGTCAGATTCACACTGAGAGCACCGAAGCAACAGCAGGAAATGAGCCTGATGACTGACTGGATGACAGTCAGTAAGTGTTAATGCTTTACACACACGAGTAGGCATCATACTGCTTTTATATTCACTCAGAAAGTGCATCAGAGAGGCGTCTTTAGCTACTTTAATGCAACAATCTATTTCCTTCTCTGTTGTCTAATAAACTTGTCTTTGGGGGAAATGGGGCAAGGAGAAGTTGTGCAATCTGGTTCCATCATCTCAGTTATACAATTAAATGTGTGCAAATTATAAGAAAAAACAATCTTCATGAAGTTAAAACACAACCATGATTCAGGCTTTAAGTGCAGATAAAAAAAAAAGATTTCAACATATAAAACTCAACTGGCAGGCTTTTGAACTTTATTGGCATTTTTTTTTTTGCAAGACATATCTGTCAATTTTAGTTCCAGTTACGATAAATGCATGACAACTGTTTTCAGATACAAGGATTATCTTGGACGAGAAAAAGTATGGCTGCCGTCTCATTTTTTCTTTTCTCTCAGTTTATTTACAAACAAAGAAATGTATTTGTACTAGATTCATCCTAATATTACCCCACTTGTTCAGGTGGATAAATCATGCAGCAGAGCATTAATTCATTGAGAGTTCTCGATATTGCTGAAAGAGGCTTAAGTGGGATATGACCAGAGTCAAAATAACAAGAAAAAAGCATAACAAAAAAAAAGTTGGGCAATACTCAGGCTGTCACAGTTTAGTCTAAAAGCAATGAAACAAGACACACAATAACAACATTTTCAGTTTGAAAAATAAAAAGTGCAAAAGGCAAAATTATCCATTTGGGATGATTAAGAATTCCAGTTAAAAACTTGGATGGCTGAACTTTTTTTTTTGTATGTTTTTTTTTTTAACTACCCACCACGCCAAGTTAAGCAGATTCTCAAATCATACTGTACAGAAGTTCTTCAAAGTGCAAATATTATGAATTGGCATAAGCTGGTATATACATCTTGTTTTTAGGATGACAAAAATAATTAAAGAGCACGTTTTTTTTTTTTATTTTCTTCATCCAGTCAGGCTCCATTTTCCTGGCGAACAAGCTCACAGGCTACTCGTACTCCATTCACACTGGACAGCATCACCTGACTACATCTGATGTTGTTCTGTCACATGATTAAAGGTGTTTTTCTCCACCTTCCCCAGAGGAGCTGAGCACTTTTCCCGCTCCGTGAAAAAAGAAAAAGAAAGCAAATTTGAGCCTAATCTAAATCATAGAAATCCCAGAGAGAGATCCACATGTCGGGTTTCTCCAGATCATGCACAACATGCAGAACCAGTCACATTTGAATTGGTTTTATTGCATTTCGTTCTCCTCACTCTTTCCGTCTCGCTTTCTGCCTCTCTATGGGGAAGATATTTCTGTCACACGTCCTCATTAAATCATAGACCAGCTAGACTTTGTAAGTTTAGAAAATGCCTTCAAAGCACACACACACACGCACACACACACACGCACTATGGTAAATGAACAAGCATACTACCCAGCACAGTACACTGACAGGGTTTGTCTAATCCCTAGTTAATGAAAGCCAAAGAAGACTAGGTCCAACATCCTCTTGCAGTTTGCCAGCATGTACAAATCCACTGTGAAATTAATGCTATTCATAGAAAATGGCATTTCAACGATAAGACTGGTGTTTCTCATCAAAAGCCACCAATCACATTTGCTTCTTTAAGATGATGAGAAAAAAAAAAAACAAAGCCAATTAAATGTTGATGGATTTTTTGTTTTTGAATAAAAGAAGTGAACTTAATGAACGGAGCTGGGATGGAGTGACATGTTTCCAGCTGAGATCGGACACAGTTGAAAAACACGGTGGGTTTTAAAAAAACTGGATTTTTACCTGTAAATGTTATTAACTAATTGATGGGTTTGAAAATGGCAAAAGAAATAATACATAGTGTAGTTTAGAGCTAAGGGCAGCAGATAGACCATGTTTCTGCTCAGCACACTGTCAACACTGAATTGTCCTGTAGAAAGCTTGCTGTTTGAAAGAAAATGGGGTTAACTAATGGATGGGAATGGGCTTTATGGGACTGGAGGTGACAGAAGAAGCAGCGCAGCAAGAGATCCAGGGTAAAATTAACTAGGAGTGGACTCAATCGCTGACAGCACCATGAACTGTGCATCACTTGCCATCACTATTTTTCCTCTTTCACAAGGCTCAAATAAATAACAAAAAAGTGATTAGGCTGATGGTATTAAAGTGCAATAATTCACATAAAGTCTTGCAGATTTAGCAACAGTTGTAACCCCTTTTCTGTATAATACATAACTTAAAGTTTAAACAAGCTGGTGTGTGTGTTTTTAAAAATTATATTACCATACAGACTTTTTTTGTAGACATCAGGGCCGTGATAACTGCTTCAAAGTGGGTTGGACACCTCTTATGAATTAGTTATAAAACTTTCCAAAAGGTCCTGATTTCAAGATGTGTCTGGCCGTTAGCACAATTGTTTGTGAATTAGATTTTATTGTTATAGACTGACTTAACAAATGCATGCATGCATGATGTTGCATTGCATGTTGATGAGGGCATGAATCTCCTCCTAGCTCTGTTGTGCTTGTTCAAGTAACTGTGTACACCTGTCTATTATTACCTCTTTACTCCTCCCATTCTGCACACCTGTTCCCCATCAGCCTGCAGAATATCAACCCAGCTCTACCACTACTTTTCACCAAACTGTTGTTTTATTTGTGCAGTAAACATACATCAAGGACCTCGAGCTTGTCATAGCCTCAATAACTTCTCGTTGTGGTTATCAGGATTTAACTGTTCTCTTTGTGTCTGAGGATCACCTCTCATCAGCCAAAACTCAAGCTCGTCTGCCAACCTGCCAGCAACCTCCAAGTCTTCATGGCATCCCTGCCAGCCATGACTCCCCTCATCACACTCACACTCAACCACTCTCCATCTTCATCCTCCACCTGCTGCCTCTGGACCTCATTCCTTCACCAGCATTCCTTCAGCTTCAGTCCTGGCGACAATCAAACTAACCCTTTAACCACCAAACCCATTCATCTTGTGTATTTTCGATCTGGTTCTTGGATCCAATTTTGTGGTCATGGTAACTATGGTAACATGGTAACATCAATGACTTCATCAGGCCTGGTTCACATGTACACAGGTATTTTTTTAAAACAAGGATTTTTCCTCTTTCATTCTCTCTCCACATTTTATATTATTCTCTGCCCAATAAAAACACAAAAAACACAATTTAAGTGCTGCCTTGAACATAGCAAACCAACAGGCAGCAATATAATCCTAACCCTGAAGCCATATTGGCCAATCAGAAGTCTGAAAAGCTTTACAATATTTTTTTCTGGGTTGGTTAAGAGTTAAAAAAAAAGGTACTGCAAGCACTAGGAGTCCTTGAGAATACAGTCATACCTGTACAAAAAAGTGATTGGCTGATAGGTCTAGTAGTAAACAAGATTAGCTCAGGAAAGATGGACCAGGCCTACAACGGGTGGAGAAAAGAGAGAGAAAGTGCTGAAAGGAAAGTGATGGTGAAGCCAGGGCAGCCTCTCCCTCTCCACCTGCTCTCGCCAAGGAGAATAAAATGTTTAAATCTCATTCGTGGGACGACCTTGACTGGCTGAGAGTGGAATTTAATTTCTGTGTAGAAGAGTGGATGCTGGAGTGGCCAGACTAAAACAGATCATGCAGGATATGATTAGAATATACAGAACAACTGAACACTAGAGGGATGCAATACATAATGCATCATGCATAGCTTGCTGACTGCTACACTTCCATCAGTAGTGTATTTGATTGTTTGTATAGGGAATATCAGGATTTATCCCACTGGGCCATTTGTTTGAGTTTAGAAAAAGCAAACTGGGTGTTCTTTTGTTTGAAAAATGTGAATGTTTTACAAAATTATTAAAAGTGCATATAAACCCATAAGACAAAACTAATTTAAATGTTGCGTGTATAAAAATTTACGGCCACCATTTCAATGTTACTATGAATAAAATTAAGAACTACTGAAGAAAAGATCAAATAAGCTCATTAAATCAAATAGAGCTGCAAGTATTGTGCTACTTGCATCACCGTTTTAGACTTTCAGAGGTATTTCTATTTTGTTTCTAAAAGCTTCACTCCTGTTTGATGCAGCAAAATTATGCAAAATAAATGCTGTTTGTCATTGGCAGAACTTACTAAAATGCGTAGCATATGTCTTTTTTAATGGCCCACATTTTATGTCAGCTATTGTGCACAATTCCAACACCATCAATACAAAGCTTTTTTTTTCTTGTCTTTAAAATGAACCCATTTCATATTGTTCTACTATTGGCTGGTCACACATTGCTTTTTCAATAACCTATAAGATGCATAGTATTGTTACAAAAATGATTCATTTCTGATCTGCTATCGCCCACGATTAGCTAGACTGGGCCATAAAAACTACTTGCTTTTGGTGCAGTAACAACATTACATCAGTCTTTGCTTCAGAGAGACAAAATGGAAACAATTTCTGCCAGGATTATATTCGCTGAGTTTTTTCTTTTCTTTTTCCCGGAAAGATTTCTACATTCTTATATTGCACAGACACAACGGGGACGTGGTCGGAGAGGTTGGTGGGCGTAAAAGTGCTGGACTGTGATACTGGAGGCTGAGGTTTGCATCCCGAGTGCTCTGTGTGGTTAGATTTAGGCAAGAAAAGGATTTTTTAAGGCTGAAAAAAGATTGTGCTAATAAAGTAAACACACTGTGTCTCATGCTTAAAGTCATCTTCAATATTTAACTGAGAGCACAATCTCTCCATAACCTTAACTGATGCTGTGAGTGCTGAAAACAAAAGCATAAAAGTTTAATCGTTCTTTTGTCGCTCGGAGCTAATACTGCATTGCAAATACAACTCTTGAAGGAAAAGAAATGAAACTAGAAGGGCACTCGGAGAATGCAGGCCTCTGCCAAGGCCAGTACTCCATTCCTCTATGATATGCAAATCTGCAAGCCCCACAACTATATATGTCTGTATATATTTCCAAAACTATTAACATTTTTCACAAAACATGGTTGTGCCAAGTTGAAGCCTTATCCTCTTAGCAGAGTTTGAGCTTTTTTTTCTTTGTCTCTGATGGACTGTGGGTTATGCAGACCTCACCCATGTGGATGTGATCATAATAAATTGTATGATATGTGTGTACTTCCGTCTCCATAGTCACACCTTATTTTGAGAAAAAAGTACTGCTACAATAGTAATAAAATAAGTGCTCCATAACAACTGCTTCCTGTATGAAGTATAAGGAATTTTTTGTGCCAGCTACTCCTGAAAGTTACTTTTTTTTCTTTTTCTTCACATGTTGTGCCTCTGTTGACCAATTCCTCCATGTAACAATTTTTATCAGTTTTTTAAACATGTACAGCATTTATTCCACCACTTTATATGCAGTGGAATCTTGCATTTTTAATCTTGCAGTGGAACCAAAAAGCATTATCTTCACTGAGATCATAAGTTTTCTATGAGCGACATTTTACTGAGATGTTAAGAATCAACATTTTATAACTTGTAGGATAGAGGAGTCAATAATTTCCTCACTTTGTTAAGAAGAAATAGTCTGGGTGGTATTACATCACTAAAATAAATTCTTCCTGCATAATTGTAGTAATTTATGTTAATTTATTTCTATGAGGCATGGTTAAGCGGGCCATGTGAACACAGTTTGTTTTAAATGTTTGGCAGTTTGAGCTGTCGTTTTCTGATGAGATGAGATCCCACTCTGAATGATTTAAAGCAACATTTAAGAAAGAGAGCTGCTTGTTAAGTCTCATTCACAGTCTATCAGATTCTGATGCTTTTAGGTTGATGGCCACAAACCACAGATCACACGATCTGAGAATTAGACACAACAATCAATGACTCTCTGGTCCATTGTACTAAAAATAAAGCAGTGAATTTTGTGCATAGTTAAACTTCTTTTTACTGTATTCATTTATAAGTAGATCAGGGGTATATAAGGCACCATTAACTATGGTATTGTATCCACTATGCTTTCCACTAAATATGCATGGCAGCTACACGTTACAGCCATTAAAGTACAAGATGCAGATGTAGCAAGACTTTACATGTTTTTGGCCCGAAAAAACTGCATTCATACAGAAACAGCAAGCAACTTTTTCCCCCAACTATCCCTTCACTCAAAACTTAAATTGCCCCAAGTTATCAAACACTAAGCTGACTCAGACAGACTGTTCATACCCTATGATATCTTTCAGACTCCCACTTTTGATGAAATAAACCTGTCTAAAACGGTTGTTTTGCTGAGCAGGGAAAAAACTCCATCTGTCTGGCAGATAGCAGATTTAAGGCTTCCTGTCTCTCTGTTTTGTGTCTCTGGGTGTGGGTGTATGTGTGCGAGTGCACAGGCTTATGGGTAACTATCCGTGTTTGTGGAACTGTTCATGTCTGTGAATATCACACTGGCACAATGTGGACTTTACAATGTGACTAAAACATTTCATGAGGATCTGAAGCAAGTTTTGCTGTGAGTCTGACTGAAGACTTTCATCTGATGGTTCGTAAAATCAACAAATGTAGTATCTACTATGGCAAAACAAAAAAATACAAAGACATGATGGTTGTTTGTCCAAACAAAATAAAAATACAAATAAAATGATAATAATAATAATAATAATAATAATAATAATAACAATAATAATAGTAAAAAAGACCCATCTG